>CAUYLG010002943.1:0-16469 GCA_963573385.1 Cacajao melanocephalus
TGGCTCCTCCGCCGGGAATCTCCTAGTCTGTGGGCAACAAAAATTCGTCTGAAAGTGCGGCGTCCACTGGCTCTCTGCGCTTTCACTGGGAGCTACAATCCTGAGCTGTTGTTAATCGGCCATCTTGGATCTCTCTCCCCCTTTCTTTATTCTTAACCTTTGGAAGTGTGATTATTAAATGCCTAGATATAGTCTTCTTTGAGTTAAATCTGCTTGCTGTTCAATAATATTCTTGTACTTGAATATTGATATTTTTCTCTAGGTTAGAGAAGTTCTATGTTATTGTCTCTTTGAATAAACTTTTTGCCCTTATCTCTTTCTCCACCTCCTCTTTAAGGCCAATAACTCTTAGATGTACCCTTTTGAGATATTTTCTAGATTCTGTAGATCTGTTTTTTTTTTGTCTCCTCTGACTGTGTATTTTCCAATAATTTGTCTTCAAGCTCACCAATTCTTTCTTTTTCTTGATCAATTCTGTTATTAAGAGCCTCTAGGCCAGGTGCAATACCTCACACCTATAATCCCAGCACTTTGTGAGGCCAACGTAGATGGATTGCTTGAGCACAGGAGTTTGAAACCAGCCTGGCAACATGTCAAATACCCATCTCTACAAAAAAATACAAAAAAATTACTCAGGTATGGTGGCATGCACCTGTAGTCCCAGCTACTGGGGAGGCTTAGGTGGGAGGATCACTTGATCCTGGGAGGTCAGCACTGCAGTGAACCATAGTTGCACCATTACATTTCGGCCTAGGTGACAGCAGAGCAAGATCCTGTCTAAAAAAAACAAACAAACAAACAAACAAACTTGTATACATTCTTCATTGTCACTTGCATTTTTCAACTCTAGAATTTATGCTTCATTCTTTTAAATTATTTCAATGCCTTTGTTAAGTTTATCTGAATTCCATTGTGCATTACCTTGAATTTCTTTGATTTCTCAAAACAGTTAATTTGCATTCTCTATCTGAAAACTCATATATCTCTATTTCTCCAGGATTAGTCGCTGGAGCCATGTAGCTCCTTTAGTGAAGTCCTGTTTTCCTGGATTGTCTTGATGCTTGTAGATATTTGTCTATGTCTCAGCATTGAAGAGTTAGATATTTATTGTAGTATTTGCAATCTGAGCTTGTTTGTAACCATCCAGGTATTTGAAAGGACTTGGGTAGTGTGATCTAAGCTGTAACCCCAAGTCCAGTAATTCTGTGATTCTTGCAAACTCTTAGAGGTACCATCTTGATGGTCTTGGATAAGATCTGGAAGAATTCTCTGGATTACCAGGCAGAAACTCTTGTTGTCTTCCCTTACTTTCTCCCAAGTAAACCATCTCTCTGTCTGTTCTGAGCCACCTGGTCCTGGAGTTGAAGTGACACAAGCACCCCTGTGGCCGCCACCACTGAGACTACACTGAAACAGACCTGAAGCCAGCACAGCTCTGAGTCTCACTAAGGCCCACTATAATCACTGCCTGACTACTGCCTAAGTTTTCAAGGCCCTAGGCTCTACAATTAGCAGGTGGTGAAGCCAGGCAGTCTATGACCTTTCTTTTAGGGCGGTGAGATCTCCGAGGCCCCAGGCATGTTCAGGTGCCTTTTGGGAGCCAGGCACTGGAGTAAAAAGCCTTACAAATCTACCTGGTGTTCTATTGTACTGCGGCTGAGATGGCACTCAAATAACGACATTCAGTCTTTCCTTCTCTTCCCTGTCCTTTCCACAGGCAGAGATACCTCACTGCATGGCTGCACTATCACAAGCTTACGAGGAGTACTGCCAGGCTCCCCATGATGTTCCCTTAAGGCCCAAGTCCTCTTTAGTCAGCTGGTGGTGAATGCTACCCTGCCTGGGACTTACCCTTCAGGGAAGTGGCCTCCTCTGTTTCCTAGGGCAGGTCCAGAAATGCCATACAAGAGCCAAGGCCTGGAATTGGGGACCTCAGGAGTCTGCTTGGTACTCCATCTTACTGTGGCTGAGCCTATATCTAAGGTGCAATACAAAGTCCCCTTTTCTTTTCCCTCTACTTTTGTCAAGCAGAAGGAGTCTCTCTTCATATTCACCATAGCTGAGAATGTGCTGAGTCTCATCTGAAACCAGCAAGCCTCAGATGCTCATCCGAGACCCCTGGCATACTACCTGGGTATCGCTGCTGGTTATTGAGGGCCCAAGGGCTCTTTAGTCAGCAGGTGATAGATCTTGCCAGGACCGGGTCCTTCCCTTTAAGGGAACAGGTTCCCTTCTGGCCCAGAGTGTATCTAGAAATGTTGTCCAGGAGCTAGTGCCTGGAAAAGGGGCCTCCGAACTCTGACTGGTGCCCTATCCTCGTGTGGCTGAGCTAGTATCCAAGATTCAAGACAAAGTCCTCTTTCCTCTTCCCCCTCCTCTCCTCAAGCAAAAGGAAGGAGTCTCTGTTGGAACGATGAGCTGTGCTGCCTGTGGTTGAGGAAGGGATGGTGCAAGCATTTCCTTATCCTCCTCAACTCTCACAGTAGATCACGTGCCCCCTAAGTCCACTGGCTCTGAGCCTAGTTCAGCACTAGGACTCACCTAGGACTCGTAGTCCTTGTGGCCTAGACTACCTTTCAAGTTTATTTACGGACCCAGAGCACTTTAGTCCATGGTAGTGAGGCTTGCCAGAACTCAAGATCTGACTGTTGGGATAGGTGATTCTCTTCTGATTAGGGCTGATTTAGATACTCCCTCCCTCTGTGGGTGGGCATCAGCTGAGTTCAGCTGAGTTTTGCTTTCTGCTTTGACAGGGCAGCACTGAATTCAGTACAATACCTTATAATTACTGTGCTCTCCCTCTCCCAACAGATTCTCTCTACACACACTGTTGGGGAATGGGGGATAAATGGTGTTGGCAACTCAAGACTCTTTCCCACTGTCTTCAGTGCAACTTTCAGTTTTATGAATTTAAAACCAGGTGCTGTGATTGCTCACCTGATTTGTGGCTCTTGTAAGGTGCTTTTTTTCTGTATAGATAGTTATTAAATTAGTATCTTTGTTGGGGTGGGGTGGACAACTGCTGGAGCCTTCTATTTAGCCATTTTGCTGTGCTGACGAAGTTCCAGATGCATGTCTTGATCAGTCTTACCAAAAGACTATCTTATTAATATTTTCAAAGACTTAGGTTTTGGTTTTCTTCATCCTATTTTGTGAATCTGCCTTTACTATTTGCTTCCTTCTACTTTCTTGAGTTTGCTTTGCGGCTATTTATCCACCTTCTTGTGTTGAAGCTTTTGTTAGTTTTCAACCTTTCTGATAGTCTGACAATTATATTTAAATATGAACATCCTTCTAGGTGTGGCTTTAGATGCGTCCCACTAAATGTCCACATGTGGAGCTGTACATTCAGTGGATGTGCATATTTCTCCCAGCACTTCTGTTAGTTGTTGTTTGAGGCCGTACTAACAGCCTCTATGTTTATCATGAATGTATCTGTCCAGTCTGTTGTTCTTTTTATGAGTAGATAACATTCTATGATACTTCTTTTGGTATTTTCAGCTAAAATGTTTTGCGTGTTTCTTTCTTTTTGTTTAGTTTTGTTGTTGTTAGATAATAAAATTCCCACCTCAGCATTCTCTTCATTTTATATCTACGTGGTATATTTTCCCAGCCTTTGATTTTTGACACTTTTCACTTTTTTTTTTTGTTTTAGGTATGTACACCTTTTATAAAAATCATCCTGTTGGCGCAATCTATGCGTGTGTGTGTGTGTGTGTGTGTGTGTGTGTGAATTAAATCTGAGAGCCTTTGTGTTTTCATTAATGTGCTTAGCCACACACATATAAACTGGGTTAGTATTCTTTAGAATTTTAACTATTGGTTGTGGATAAATTTCCCTCCTTTATTTCTTTTTCCTTTTATTTTTACATAATTATGTTATTTGATCACCCCTACTTTCCACATCTCTTGCAATATCTCTCTAGATTTATTTTATTTTTGTTCTTAAGAAATAAAATTTTATATTCAAGTGTTTTTATCTTTAATATGGAAAAAATATTAATCTGTTATATTTTTGCCCCCAGTATGGTTGTTGAACAATTTGAAGTAAATATGGCTTATATTCATTTGATACTGAACAATTATTTTTCTCTGAAAGCTCATAGAATTTTGTCTTTGTTTTTGACATCCCTCTGATTTTTGAATTTTCTACTTGCATTAGCTCTTCAGAATTCTTACTATGATGTTCCTAGGTCTTAATTTCTTAATATTATAATGTTTGAGGCCTTTCATAAGTTTTGAAAAATTATCAATATAATTTCAGGTATTTTTTTTTGTTCTGTTTTTTCTCTTCTGTAGGGACTCCAGTTTGTATATTTTAGAGCTTTTCACTATTTCTCAGATGTTTTTAACCTTTTAAAAGATATTGCCAAATCTTAAGTCTCTCCTTGTTTCAGCCTGCATAATTGCTCCTAATTTACCTTCCCTTGTTTTATCTTCTCTATAATATGCTGTTAAGCCCATCCATTTAGCCTTAAATTTTTGATATTGCATTTTTTACTACTAGAATTTACAATGAAAATATTTTCAAGTGCCCTGCTGAAATTCTCAATATTATCATTCAATACACTGAAATATTAATTATAGTTTTTAAGTTCATGTCTGGCAACTTCATAATATGCATTTTCTGTGGATCTATTTCTAATATATTTTACGTCTTGTTTTAAATTCTTAATCTGGTCTTCTCATAAACTTGGCTATTTTTGATCAACAGTTAGTCCTTTTATTTGAAAAATTATGAGATAATTTATGGCTCTGGGTAATGTTATTTTCTTCCAGAGTGAATTTACATTTACTTGAGCCAGGCAGCTGGGTCTGGGATTGAGATTATTCAAAATTGGGCTTTTATATTTGTGAGGGTTGATTTATTTCTGCTGTTAATCTTTACTCAGAGTATAGCCTTCTGTTGTTACAACTGAAATACTCTGCTATTTGTCAGAATCCTCCTTTTTTGGCAGGCCTTGAACTCCAATTTTTGTCTCCCTAACACCCAAGGGTCTTTGAAAATCTCTGCTTAGCTTCTCAGCCTTTCTGCCAGTACTGTTTGAATTGAAAATCGTCCTGAGTAGAAATGAAGCCTCAAATGCTGCCAGACTCATTTTTTTTTCCAAATTTTTCTTCTCTCTTGGACTTGATATTCTTCACTTCCTTGGTAGTTCTCTGATGACTTCAGGAAGACATTTAAATACTTGCCCAGTATTCTAGTTGTCCTCAATGGGAGTGTGGGCACAAAAAGACTTAGTTGATCATTGCTAGAAACAGAACTTCACAAACCACTTTTGTTTAATGCATATGCTGTTTCTCCATCAGGCAACTCCTTTTGCTAGAAATTCAGCAGTAAACTCTTAGAAGGAGCACAGGAATGAGGCAATCTCCTTCAGCCCTAGAGTTTTGTTGGGCCTGGGGGTGGAAAAGTGCCTATCAAGGATAGTGGAGTCACCTGTATCTGTTTCAGCTCTTAAAAACTTTTTAATTTGAAATAATTTCGGATTTACAGAGAAGTTGCAAAGATAGTACAAATAGTTCTCATACACCCTTCACCTTCACCCAGCTTCCCCTAATGTTATACTCTTACATAACCATGGCACATTTGTTAAATCTAAAAAATTAACATTGGTTTAATACTATTAACTAAACCACAGCCTTTATTAATATTTCACCAGTTATTCACTATTGCCTTTTTTTCTGTTCTATTTATTCCAAGATACCATGTTGCATTTATTCCAAGATACCATGTTGCATTTATTTGTCATATTTTCTTCTTTGTAAGAGTTTATCAGAATTTCCTTGTTTTTCATGAGTTTGACAGTTCTGAAAAGTAGTGGTCAGATATTTAGTAGAATGATCCCCAATTTCTATTTGTCTGTTTTCTCGGAAATGGAATGGGGTTCTGATTTTGGAATACGTACTACAAAGAGAAATTTCTCACTCTGCTATATAGGGACACACAATATCATTGTGAAGTATTACTGGTGATGTTAACCTTGAACACTTGGTTAAGAATGTGTCTGTCAGGTTTCTTCACTGTAGAGTTACTGTTTTTCTCTTTTCCATTGTGCACCTGTTTTTATTAGCTGTTCACCACAAAGGACTTTTTTGCTTACTGGATATCGCCCTCGCATACCCTTAGCAGCCTAGATATCTTTAGTGGGGGGACAGGCAATGATAGCCTCAAGATAATGTGAAGAAAAAAAAAAACAGCAGGAGAATGTGAAAGCTGCCTCTCAACCTATTTTTTTGTGTTTAAACTTTAACTTCTTATTTTGAAATATGTATAGACCCATAAGAAGTTCTGAAAACAGTTAAGAAAAGTCCTCTGTACACTTTCCATCCTCCAATGGTGACAACTTGTATAACTAGAGTGCATTATCAAACCAAGAAACTGGCATTGGCACAATATCATCCTAGGCTGATCTTTACATGTACTTATCTAAAGAAAATTTTGAATGTTAAATTGGCAAATTCTAGGAAATACTTGATTTAAGTTTGCACTTTAGTTTTTGGGATATCCATGATTTAATAAAGTGATAAAAGAGGATTGATAAAGCCATATTGTATTTCTATAGAAATAAGGTATATTAATTTCCTGTTGCTGCATAGCAAATTACCACAAACTTGGTGGTTTAAGACAACAGAAATGTGTTCAACCTACTTTTCATTGCTGCAGCCGCTGCCTTCTACCCCAGAAAGCTGCCTTCTCACTTCCCACTTATTTATGACAGACTTGTCCTGAACCCCCTAGAGCATCTTAAGTTTTTTATAATTTTAGTTCTTCAGTTTATGGTTTCTTCTTACTTTTTTAGGAGGTGGTTTGTCAACTTGTCAGAAACCAGAAGCTACCCTTCTGTACTTCTCACAATTCTATGGGATTCCACAATAGTAATGACCCAATTTTATAGCCAAAGAAACTGAGACTTAGAGAGGCTAAGGAATCTGCTCAATGTCACAGAGTCACTTCTTGCAGAATTGAAATTCATGGCTGGATTTTAACCTTTGTGTTATATACTACCTGCCAAACAGATCCTAGTACATACTCAAAACTGCGTCCTCTCCTTTTATACAGAGCCATTTGACTTGGGTGAAACTTGAGTGTCCAACTCAGCTTTGTTTCCCTGCAATGGTTATTTTATAGGCGACAGTGTCCTCTTACATGAGGAATCCTGACAGGCCAACCCAAAGCCCTCCAGACACCTGTACCTTATCTAAATCTACTGCATCTTCATGACTGGGACTCTCAAACTAGAACCCCTGAAACACTTGTTTAAACTGCCACTTCATCTCTGCTGCTTTGAGTGCCTCTCTTGAGCAGTGTGCCAAAGTCCTCTTCTGATAAGTAGTTGTCTCACAGTAGTTCAAGATAATCCAATATGACATTTATCCTGCAAATGCTTATAGAATGCTTCTTGGAGAAGAACCCTGTTAAGTGCTCGTTGAGAGGGAATGAAATTTGAGGATACTAAAAATAATCAAGACAAACCCTGAACTTGATGGAGTTTAAACAAATTGGCATTGCAGCGAAAAACGTATATATCTCTATCTCTATTTCTCTCTCTGTCCACACACATACACATATATAACTGGATATAAGTTTTTCCCATTACTTTGGAAGTCAGAGAAATATTTTCTGCACTGAATATAGAAAAAAGGACCAACAAATGTAATTCTGTTGTCAAACCACATGCCCTGTCAGCCCTAGAGAAGTTTTGTGGTTTGGAAAGCCATGGAGTTTTATTTCTTTAAAAACTTACTTCTTTTTCCTACCTGTATACTTGGTGGCAGATTTTGTTTCACTTTCTTTGTTTCTTTGCTGATTAAAATTTCCTCTCAGAAATGTGTTTAATTCTTACTGTCCCATATGTCATCTCTATGCAAAATCATCTTGTTGATTCATTCTGATATTGTATGGAAGAAAGCCTGGTGGCTTCTTTTTGGTTTCCAGAGCATAATTAAAAGGAAGTTCCTCTGAATCTTTTCAATAAGAGAATATAAAGTTTGCTTCCAAAAATAGGCTTCAAAAGACACATATCTCCTTTTAATTATCTTTATAGTGGGTCTACCAGGTGCACACATTTTAATTTAGGCTTTTTAACATCTACTGAAATATACCTGTTTTCTTCCTCAGCTTGGTAGAACCAATGCTAGGGGCAATTTAGAAATAGACTGTGTCTTTGTGACTTACTGGTAATTTTTTACCATAATGACTATTCTACTGTATCAGATTCTAACAAGGGATAAAATGTTGTAGAGAAATGTTTTCTCCTTCTTTTAATATTCTTACCAATTTACTTGCCTTCTGCTCTGCAAATATATTGCTATTTTTAAAAATTGGAATTCATAATCTCATGATTTGGAAAGTCCTTGAATCCTGGTGAACTGAAGCTCTATTTTAGTAGTTTCTACATTTTTATCCCAAGAAACTGGCAGGTTTAAAAATGTGTTATGTGGTGTTTCTTGAAAAATTTTCAAAGATACATATTTTAAAAAATGACTTCTTTAATTAGGAATTTCTCTAGGGACAGTTAGAAAGCAGATCAATGATCAGGAGAAGTGATTGTTGATCAGTGATAGAATGCTGGTACTAGAATATGGATTTTGTGGGTATTTAACATATATGTATGTATGTTATGTATATATACCTATACTTATAAAATTTAGTATCGAAAGTTAGGAAATTCACGTAAATGGACTTTAAAAGTATGTTCATGCTACTTCTATATCAAATTACCCACACAAGTAAAATTTGAATATCAGACTTCATGTAGTAAGTTATATTCTGGAGTCAGAACAGTTATGGTTCATTACCCGAGAACTATAATATCTATACATTCTGGTAATTGAGGAAAGCGTTAATGTTAGTTTTATTTTAAGGTGACTGAAGGCAAGTCACTATTTTAAAGCTACAGGATCACTTCAGACAATATGTATAATACCAATGCATTGACCATTTTCCCAGATAAACTAGATCAATCCAACACACTATGAATTAAATGGGATGGCTACATTGAGGTATCCATTTTTTAGATGGTTTCACCTCCTTGTTGATATATATCATAAACATGCAAAACAGACATAGTGTGGTAAAGTGAAAAGTACACCAGATTAAAAGTCAGGAGACCTTGATCCTAACCCTGAGTCCATCACCAACAATAATGAAAACATATACCTGTGTATCTTTTTACCACAATAAAAGCAGTTCTACACATATTGTATCATTTGATGTCAACATCTTGGGAAACATATATTCTTACTGTCACTTCTTTGTTTTTGAAACATTCTGGCTATGCTTATGAGGATACCAAAGCTCAAGAAACTAAGATTTTTGCCCAAGGCAATTTAGTACCTGGAAATATTTGGTACATGAATCTATGCCTCTGGGTTTTGGAATTCTCATCTTTAAAATGAAAACTGGGTGCTCTCTAAGGCCCCTTTGGTTGAAAAAAAGCTGTACAGAACTTGCATTTTCTGGATGGAAACAGTATGTTAGCAACCCAAATTTGCAGGACATAACCAGAAAGCACTTTTTTTTTGTCTCCCAGTCGCTTTACAACTTATTCAGTGGGGGAAATGCCACCTACGATCCTGGACAAAAACTCAGGCAGTCTCATGATGTTTCTGTTCATTGTTAGAGAAAGAAAAGCCCAATCGTCCTTTCAAGTTCCCAATTCGGAATTTAGAGCGTCAGGGCTTTGTTATATTAAGCAGCTCTAACTGGATTTATAAGCTAAACCTTTCTTTTCCCTAACTGGGGCCTTCTTTGTGAGGGAAGCCAAGGAAGCATGGCATACTTCCCTCTCTTCACTATCCATTGTTCCAACAAGACTTTGGTCTAAAGAGTGGAGGGAAGTAGACAGGTAAGAGAACAGGAATGTTCTTACTTGTCTGGCACTGTGTCATAAGCTGCCTATGACATCTCTGGGCCTGCATCCTTCTGGGGCCCTCACAGGAATATTTGATGGTACTTCTTGTGATATGGAGTGAGCATGTCTCTAACTGGCTGCTCCTTCTCAGCAGCTAACCCTTCAGTGATCCACTGTACACAGACTCCCTTTGTTGAGGTCCCAGCTTCCCTTTAGTCTGACTTACCAGTATGATTTTAAATGGCACCAGGTCTATTAGCTGGTCCGTGGAAAGCACTCATCCGTTTTCTGCTTCAGTAGACCAGTCCTAACCCAGCCACCTGTTTTTTGCTCCCACCTCCAGAACCCATCTCTACTTTTAAGTTTTTCATGTGGGAGTCAGATCATGCCATTGTGTTCCTCTGACTCTCAGGAGCATATCAAGGCTCTTTCTTTTCTTTTCTTTCTTTTTTTCTTTCCTTTCTTTCTTTTCTTTCTTCTGGCTAAAGATGAAAGACAGACATTCTACACACTCTTTCCTTGGCATGATAGGACTCATTGCAAACTCTGTCCAAAGAAATTCTCCTCACAAATTATCTCTAAATCACATCTCTGTTGGATCTCTATATCTCCAGTAAAGACAGTCATTTAACTGTTTCTCAGGCATGAATTTGGACATTTTTGTTCTCTTTGGAATGCAGTATTATTTCCATCTAGCAGCCAAAAGCCAAAATGGAGACAGAAAGTGTTCCATTATTAATATCCTGTAACATACAGAGGGGCTGGTGAAAGTTTATATCTAAATGTGGCTAGTCCACATTGACTGCAATACAGCCAATCTAATTATTTTGATCACTATGCTAATAAAGAAAACAAATGAATGATAGGTTTTATATTCTGTTGAGCAAGTTGATTGTGTAACAATTTTGTTAGTGGATAAAAAAATTAATTTTCTTCTGTTGTCAAAAGAAATGGAAGGATCAAAAGGTGAAGAACTGTTTAAACTTAATGTGATGATTAATCATCAAAAAATATGAAACACCTTCTAATAGTCATTTGCTTAACAAATAATTGTTGAGTGCCTATTTGTGTCAAACACTGTGGAGTCATGAAAGATTCAACAGTAAACAAAATGTACAAAACTCCTTGCACTCACATAACTTAGATTTTATATGATACCTTTGTGGGCTTATTGAAGGTCAAGTGTGTCAATAAACATCATGAAAATGAAATGTTTCAAGGAAATTATCCACATTGAATGTACACAGTGATATTCACTGAATAATTTTTGATGTTTTGACTATTCACTAGCAACTCATATTGTCCAAGGAATTTTGAATTTTCTAGGGCAAAATTAGAATAATATATAATAGGTTGGAGTGTGAGGTGAACTACTTGGCTACTTAAAATACCATTCATTACAGGAAGAATCAATATCATTAAAATGGCCATACTGCTGCAAGCCATTTATAGATTCAATGCTATTCCTATTAAACTACCAATGACATTCTTCACAGAACTAGAAAAAAAGTATTTTAAAATTCATATGAAACCAAAAAAGAGCCTGAATAGCTAAGGCAATCTTAAGCAAAAAGAACAAAGCTGGAGGATCACACCACCTGATTTCAAACTATACTGCAGGGCTACAGTAACCAAAACAGCATGGTACTGGTACAAAAAGAGACACATAGACCAATGGAACAGAATAGAGAACTCAGAAATAGGGCTGCACAGCTACTACTATCTGATCTTTGACAAACCTGACAAAAACAAGCAATGGGGAAAGGACTCCCTATTCAATAAATGGTGCTGGGGCAGCTGGTAGCCACATGCAGAAAATTGAAACTGAATTCCTTCATACCATATATAAAAATTAACTCAAGATGGATTAAAGACTTAAATGTAAAACTCAATACTATAAAAATCATGGAAGACAACCTAGGCAATACTATTATGTACATAGGAATGGGCAAAAATTTCATGATGAAGACACCAAAAGCAAAAATTGACAAATGGGATCTAATTAAACTAAAGAGCTTCTATACAGCAAAAGAAACTATCAACAGAGTAAACAGACAACCTACAGAATGAGAGAATTTTTTTGCAAACTATGCATCTGACAAAGGTTTAATATCAAGAATCTATAAGGAATTAAAAGAAATTTGCAAGAATAAAACTAAACAATCCCCTTAAAAAGTGGGCAAAGGACATAAACAAGCCACTTTTCAAAAAGAAGACATACATGCAGTGAACAATCACATAAAAAAGTTCAAAATCACTGATTATTAGTTAAATACAAATCAAAACCACAATGAGATGCCATCTCACACCAGAGTGGCTACTAATAAAAAGTTAAAAAAAAAATGACACATGCTGATGAGGTTGTGGAGAAAAGGAAATGCTGTCACACTGTTGGTGGGGGTGTAAATTAGTTGAACCACTGTGGAAGACAGTGTGGAGATTCCTCAAAGATCTAGAGACAGAAATACCATTTGACCCAGTAATTCCATTATTGGGTATATACCCAAAGGAATATAAATCATTCTACCATAAAGAGACATGCACACATATGTTTCTTGCAACTCTATTCACAATAGCAAAGACATGGAATCGACCTAAATGCCCATCAATGATAGACTGGATAAAGAAAATGTGGTACATATATACCATGGAATACTATGTAGCCATAAAAAGGAATGAGATCTTGTCCTTTGCAGGGACATGGATGGAGTTGGAAGTCATTGTCCCTAGCAAACTAATGCAGGAACAGAAAACCAAATACTGCATGTTCTCACTTATAAGTGGGAGCTAAATGATAAAAGCACATGGATGCATGAGTGGGGAACAACACACACTGGGGCCTGTTGGAGGGTGGGGGCTGGCAGGAGGGAGAGAATCAGGAAAAGTAACAAATGGGTACTAGGCTTAATACCTGGGTGACAAAATAATCTGTACAACAAGCCCCCATGATGCAAATCTACCTATGTAACAGATCTGCACATATACCCCTAAACTTATAATAAAAGTTAAAAAAAGACTGTTAACTTCCTCATCTTAATGAGAACTTGTAGTTTCCTACTCCTAATTACATGCTTATTTTGGGGAAAAGGAGAGTATATAAAATGAAAACCATTAACTCGAGTACAACCAAGAATTATCGTTTTAGATATGATCATAATCTGGAACGAGTTGTCTTTATAAATAGTTACTGCAACTCAAACAAGGCTGATTGGGGAAATCCTGAATGGGGAAAGATAAACTCCTGGAATCAAGGGATGTATACTATATGAGTTTATAACAGCAAATTTGAGGCTGTTGTGAATTTGAGACTTTGTTTTCCTGGTTGGTAAAATAATTTAATGTACAGTAGAACTCTTGATGTTCATGAAGAATGTGTCTGGAGACCCTCTCACTTCCCCAATACATTACTACCTCTTAAGCATGGTATTTTTATGTGTGGCATTATGCACAAGGTTTTTTTCTGGCTATTGTGTGGGGTATCAGGATGAGAAAGGTAATTTCTCTGTCCCCTTGAACTTAGGGCTAGTAGAGAAGGACATGCAACTATATTACATGTTAAAGAAAGAAGTGATTAATATGTGATGGTTATTATTATTGAGACAGAATCTCACTTGTTGCTCAGGCTGGAGTGCAGTGGCATGATCTTGGCTCATTGCAACCTCCACCTCTAGGATTCAAGCAATTCTTGTGCCTCAGCCACCAGAGTAGCTGGGATTACAGGTGCATGCCATGATGCCCAGCTAATTTTTGTACTTAGAGTAGAGATGGAATTTCACCATGTTGATCAGGCTGGTCTCAAACTCCTGGCCTCAAGTGACCCGCCTGCCTTGGCCTCCCAAAATGCTGGGATTACAGTTGTAAGCCACTGTGCCTGGCCTGGGATTTAATTTAATAATCATAAATTCGGGGGATCCCAAGATGGCCAAATAAGAGGCAGCTCCAGAAAGCAGTTTCCAGCAAGAGAGACACAGAAGCTGAGTGGTCTCCACAATTCCAAGTGAGGTACCAGGTTCATTTTGTGGGTCCGGTTGGACAGTGGGTTTAAACCAAACAGGGCAAGTTGAGGCAAGGCAGGCCACGGCCCCACCCAGGAGGTGCATGCAACTGACTGGAGGACTGGGGGATCTCCCCCTCTGGGACTTCATTTGGATACAGCACTCCACCCAAGCCCTCTACAACCCACAGAATGGGAGAAGAAAATCTTCAGTGAGCTGTCTGAACAGGGCAGAACAGCAACTTCGGCTGGCACCAGGGCTGTCAGCATAGGTCTAGGCGGAAGCACTGGCTGATGTCAAGAAAGCCAGAAAGCTGGCTGGACAGAGCTACCTGCTCCCCAGAAAGAAGAGGAACTGAAAACACGGAAACAGCCCATACGGCAGAACAGGCCCCCCCGCACAAAGCCCAGCAGGCTAAAAAATTGTCGCTCCAGAGTTTTGCACCCAGAACATCAGTTGGAGAGCGACCAGGAATGATCAAGCTTGGAGGGGGGAATGGCAGCCACCATTGCAGAAGCTGGCCTAATTTTCCTGAGTAAATAAAAGACGCAGCAGCTCCACTGAATCTGTGGCAGCCAAGCAGCGCCTCTGTAGGCAGACAAAGGAAAGGCCGCCTCCACAAGCAGCTACCTGAGATCAAAACTATATAAATCCAACAAGACAGGAAGAAACCAGGGCAAGAAGAATGAAACCATCAAAAACCAGAAGGCCTTTCCCCCACCATGGATCACAACACCTCACCAGCAAGAGAACAAAGATGGACAGAATGAATTTGACAAGTTGACAGAAGCAGGCTTCAGAAGGTGAGTAATAACAAACTTCTCTGAGTTAAAGGAACATGTTCTATCCCAATGCAAAGAAACTAAAAACCTAGAAAAGAGGTTAGACGAAATGCTAACTAGAATAACCAGCTTAGAGAAGAACATAAAGAACTTGATGGAGCTGAAAAACACAGCACAAGAACTTCGTGAAGCATACACAAGTTTCAATAGCCAAATAGATCAAACAGAAGAAAGGATATCAGAGACTGAAGATCAACTCAATGAAATAAAATGAGAAGGCAAGAAAAGAGAACAAGGAGTGAAAAGAAATGAACAAAGCCTCCCAGAAATATGGAATTATGTGAAAAGACCTAATCTACATTTGATAGGTGTACCTGAATGTGACGGAGAGAATCAATCCAAGCTGGAAAACACTCTTCAGGATATTACCCAGGAGAACTTCTCCAAATGAGCAAGACAGGCCAACATTCAAATACAGGAAATACAGAGAACACCACAACGATACTCCTCTGGAAGAGCAACCCCAAGACACATAATCATCAGATTCACCAGGGTTGAAATGAAGGAAAAAATGCTAAGGGCAGCCAGAGAGAAAGGTCGGGTCACCCACAAAGGGAAGCACATCAGACTCACAGCAGATCTCTTGGCAGAAACCCTACAAGCCAGAAGAGAGTGGGGGCCAATACTGAACATCCTTAAAGAAAAGAACTTTCAACCCAGAATTTCATATCCAGCCAAACTAACCTCCAATGTGATGAATAAATAAAATCCCTTACAGACAAGCAATTGTCGAGAGATTTTGTCACTACAAGACCAGCCCTACAAGAGCTCCTGAAGGAAGCACTAAACACAGAAAGGAAAAACCAGTACCAGCCACTGCAAAAAAGAACCAAATGGTAAAGACCAATGATGCAATTAAGAAGTTATGCCTTTGACAAAATTCAACAGCCCTTTATGCTAAAAACCCTCAACAAACTAGGTATTAATGGAACATATCTCAAAATAATAAAAGCTATTTACGACAAACCAACAACCAATATCACACTTGAATGGGCAAAAACTGGTAGCATTCCCTTTGACAAGGATGCCCTGTCTCACCACTCCTATTCAATATAGTATTGGAAGTTCTAGCCAGAGCAATCAGGCAAGAAAAAGAAAGAAAGGGTATTCAATTAGGAAAGGAGTAAGTCAAATTGTCTCTATTTGTAGACAACATGATTGTATATCTAGAAGACGCCATCGTCTCAGCCCAAAATCTTCTGAAACTGATAAGCAACTTCAGCAAAGTCTCAGGATACAAAATCAATGTGCAAAAATCACAATCATTCCTATACACCAATAACAGACTTAAAGAGAGCCAAATCAAGAATGAACTGCCATTCACAATTGCTACAAAGAGAATAAAATACCTAGGAATACACCTAACAAGGAATGTAAAGGACCTCCTAAAGGAGAACTACAAATCTCTTCTCATCGAAATAAGAGAGGACACAAACAGATGGAGAAACGTTCAATGTTCATGGTTAGGAAGAATCAATATCATGAAAATGGCCATACTGCACAAAGTATTTTATATATTCAAAGCTATTCCCATCAAGCTATCAATGACCTTCTTCACAGAACTGGAAAAAACCACCGTAAACTTCATATGGAACCAAAAGAGAGCCCGCATAGCCAAAATTCTAAGCAAAAACAACAAAGCTGGAGGCATCATGCTACCTGACTTCAAACTATACTACAAGGCTACAGTAATCAAAACAATATGGTACTGGTACCAAAACAGAGATATAGACCAATGAAACAGAACAGAGGCCGCGGAGGCAATGCCACACATC
>CAUYLG010002944.1:0-100486 GCA_963573385.1 Cacajao melanocephalus
AAGATACACACAGAATGGGAGAGAATATCTGTAATTCATGTATCCGATAAGGGACTTGTACCTGAAATATACACCAAATACAACTCAGTAATAAAAAGAAAACCTATTTTAAAACAAGCAAAGCATCTCAGCCAGGTGCGATGGCTCACGTCTACAATCCCAGCACTTTGGGAGGCCAAGGGATGTGGATCACTTGAGGTCAGGAGTTCAAAACCTGCCTGGCCAACATGGTGAAACCCCATCTCTACTAAAAATACAAAAATTAGCCAGGCATGGTGGTGAGTGCCTGTAATCACAGCTAATCAGGACACTGAGGCAGGAGAAGAGCTTGTACCTGGGAGGGGAAGGCTGCAGTGAGCCAAGATCACGCCACTGCACTCCACCCTGGGCAACAGAGTGAGATTCCGTTACAAAAAAAAAAAAAAAAAAAAGCAAGGGATCTCAATAGACATTTCTCTAAAGAAGATAAACAAATGGCAAATAAACACATGAAAAAGTGCTCAACATCTTCAGTCAATAGGGAAATGCAAATCAAAATCACAATGAGAGCACATGTAGCATTAGGATGCCTATATCAAAAAGACAAATAGTAAAAAGTCTTAGGCTATGGAGAAACTGGAACCCTCATACACCACTGGTAAGAGTTTACTGATAGGGTCGTGAGGATATTCTAAAATTGTGGTGATGGTTCCACAACTCTGTAAATATACTAAAGCCGTTGAATTGAATACTTTATATAGATGAGGTGTATGGTTATGTGAATTATATCTGAATATAGCTGGTGGTGTTTTAACGAAAATGGCATGTCCTCATTTCTTCTAAATCCAAGGCAAGTTAGCAAAGGCGCAATGGGAAAAAAAGGACTAATTTTGATTCAGAGGCCACGTCAGTGCTCCCATCTGGACAAAGAGTCAGCCAAGAACCCAGCTGCCAGGATTGGAAGATGACCACTTCCAGGATCTGGCAGAGAGACCCTGGAAGTGCTTTTGAAAGAGCACAGTGAAAATTTATCTGGCATGAAATACAGCAGGATCTAAAGAACAGGCTTTGATGTTGGCAGTCATGATGCATGTCCTAAAGATCACAGATACGGTTTTGCGTAACAAACACAAAATGCCTATGACTACATGTATTCTTCTGATCCACTAATGTGCAGTTAGAGAGCACCAAAAGGGTTCCACACACACGTCAAGGAGTCACTCCCAACTCATGTGGGAAACACACCCTCCATCCTCCTTTGGTTCAACTCCAGCCTCCAAGAACAGGTAATTTCATAGGAACTTGCTTAGCTTTATGTTATCCACAAACTTGTCACCTTTATAGTCACTTGAAGAGGTTGGGAAAAAAAACTTGAAGGTCCTGGTGCTACAACACAGGTGTAGCCCATGCCAGATAAGCTTTACAAGTGTTAACCTCATTAGTCACTCAACATAGGTTGCCCATCTTACAGGCAGAGATACTGAAGCACAGGAATGGCAACTTGCCTGAAGTCACAAAGCTAAAAGGAACAAAACAGGGCTTCAAAGCCAGTCATTTTGGCCCCAAAGGCTATGTCTTAACCACTGTGCTAAGTGCCGCCTGCTTAACTGGGCTTCCTTTTCCACCACAATTTCTCTTCCCTTCTGAAAGATGGTCACAGGTGTTGCTGAAATACAGATAAAACTATAGATATATATCAGTTCTCTGAGCTATCAGAGAAATGGCTTAAATAATTATATTTTAAAATATTTTAAAATTCTACTTAAATAGAATTTTACAATAGTTTTAGATTTAGAGGTACAGAAACGTTACAAAGATAGTGCAGAGAACCCCTGTATACCCCTCACCCTCCGTGCACCCCTCACTTGGTTTACTCTGTTGTTACCACTGACATTACTATGTACATCTGTCACAACAAAGGAAGCAACACTGGTAAGATACTATTAACTACATGTTACACTTGCCTTGGATTTCACTTTTTTCTCCTAATGTCCTTTTCTATCCCAGGATCCCATCCCATTATGTTTAAAGGTCGTGGCTCCTTTGCCTGGCCTGGTCAGTCACACTATGCTCAGACGTCCCTTGTTTTTTATGACGTTGATGGTCTTGAGAAGCACTGTCAGGCATTTGGTAGAACATCCCTCCATGTGGGTTTGACTGATGCTTTTCTCACTCATCAGTAGACAAGATTATGGGTTTTTTAGGTCACAGAGGTGAAACACCCTTCTCACCACATCCTGTCAAGGTGTGACATAGTCAATGTGAACTGATCACCAGGCCGAGGAACTGTGTGCCAGGTTTCTCCACCTCTACGTTCCTTTCTCTCCTTGCCCTACTGTGCTTTTTGGAGCTAAGTCCCAAAGTGCACCCCACACTATAGGAATGGAGAGTTAATCTCCATCTCCTTGATGGGGAGTAACTATATACAAATAACCTTATTTTTTTCATGATGGTTAATTCATATGGCATTAAAAAAATCAAACAGCATGCCAAGTGACAGTGTAAGGCCCTGCCCTGTTGTTGGTGACTCTGCAGTGGCTGTAATGGCTTCCAGATCATCTTTATGTCTCAGAATCACAGGGGTAAGAAGTACTGTCTCCAAGATAATGAAAAAGGGAAACAACTGGCCAGCATGGAAACAGAGAAGTTCATTCCATTCTAGATGATGTTTACAAACAACCAGAGTCAGAGAAAGAAGAAAAACCTATCCCATGATGGAGGCAATACATGCTGCCTATGTTTGTATGGACAGGTATTAAACTGGAAGTTTCAAATAAGTTACCAAGAAACAACAAATACAAATTTCCAAAGTAAGGTGCCATTCTCTGCAAAGGAGCTTTTCAAAATTAATGTGTCATAACTAGTTTCATGATTTTTTTATAACCCTTACCCACTCTGAGTGAACAACAGAAATGAAGAGAGAATTCTGTTTTTCTCTGAGGGGGGGAAAAACAGCTGTGTTATGATCCCCTCCACCATCACCAAATAGTTGGGTAGCACAGTGGGGATGGGATGCCTACTCTCAAGTCCACTGAGAGAAACTTCAAAGCAGAAATACACAGCACTTGATATAATTTCCCTAGAATTTTGGAGGACTACTGAACTGGCAGCTGGTACACAGCTAAAAGATACAGGCTAGCTAAAACTGCACTGTGAAGGACCTGCACCCCATTCTCCCTCTGAAGTGGAGGAAAGGCAATTTAATTTCCAGATGTAAAATTTATGATAAGGATGTCAACCAAGTTTATCCTGCCCAAGAGACTTCTTCCAAGGGGTCAGATGGACCCAGCAGGGTCTAGATGAGGCAGACTTCAAATTCAGAAGCTGCGAGCAACATGGGAGAAGAGCAAGGCTTCCTGAGCAAGGCGGCTGAGCTGGTGGGGCGCCCATGTGAAAGACCCTTTAAAACCAGCTCAGACTTCCAGAAGTACAGCAGACTAATACTCTTACTGTTTTACTGTAAAACAAGCATCTGAATTTTAAAAAATTCTTGTTTGGTTGGACTCAGAAGAAATTTTTTTAAATGCCTACAAGGGCAAAAAGGAAAAGGAACAAACAGTAAGAACCAAAAAAAATCCCTGGGCAGCGAGCCTCAGAAAGGGGAAGGGTCCTGTGAGGGCACGTGGTGATCTCGCGTGACCTCTGGGAGGCTGGGCCTCAGCTCTACAGCTGGGTGTGAGAACTAAACTAAAACTCCTGGGTTACACGGCAGCATCTGGAAGGCAATGGAATGGTCTCAGGACAGCAGCACTCCCTCAATGGCTACTGGCAAAAGTAAAAGCAAATACTCTGAGAAAAGTATCCTTGACTTAGGCCCCAAGACTTTTTCTACAGATTAGGATCAGCCAAGTATGAGCTAGCAATTAAGGTTTACTAAGCAGACAGGGAAACAAAACAGTATCAGAAGCGAGAGACTAAAGAAACAACAAAAAACAGATATGAAGTACCAGGGACTTCAAATGCTTCAGTTACCAAATATTGATTATAAAATAACTACATATGAAAAGCTAAAGAAGCAAAAGACAGAATCACAAAAATAAGCAAGCAACAAGTGACTATCAAAAATGACCAGGCAGTTTTTGCTTTGCAAACTAAAAAGAGCTGTGGAGATTGGCTGCAAACAATGTGAATGTACTTAATATTAACTAAACTGTGTACACTTAAAAGTGGCAAAGATGGTGAATTTTATGTTATGTGTATTTTACCACAATTTTTTTTAAAAAAGGTGACAAGGCAGATAAAAGAACAAACTAAAAATTTTTTAAATAAAAACTATAATTATTGAAATAAAAAAATTGCTAGCAAGATTATACAGCATTTAGTCAAAGCAAAAAAAACAGAATTAGTGAACTGGAAGAAAGAAATGAAGAAATTATCTAAAAGGCAATACAGTAAGACAAAAAAATGAAAAATATAAAGAAATGTTAACCCAGATAGAGAATACAATGAGAAGGTCCGTAATATGTCTCATCAGAGACCTAGAAGAAAAGAATAGAAAGGAAGGAAGAAAGGGAGTATTTAAGGAGATAACTGAGATGTTTAGAGGAATGTTAAAAGACATGAATCCACAGATACACCAATCAGGGTAAATAAAAAGAAATCCAATCTAGGCAATTGTCACAAAACTGATAAACATCAAGGACAAAGAAAACAGATGTTAAATAACAAAGCCAGCGTGTGACCAGACCCAGTGAGAAATCCTTTCTTTTTCTTAGCATCACCTTCCCCTCCTCTACTCCTTTTCTCCCCAACATTCACTCAAAGAGAAAGAGTAGCTAGAGGGGGTGGGGAGAGGATAGAGAGAATCCATCTAGATTATGTGGGAGGAGGTGGGTTTTGTGTCATCTTCCACAGGCAAGGGAAGTCTTACTTTTGAGTAAGTGAAGTTTCTGAAGTTCTTATTAACATATTAATATTCTCAACTGGATATCTGACTTGCTACTAAATTAAGATGGTGTGTTTTCAATTTAACTGTGCAACATAGGAAGAAAGACATATGAGTTAGCCTTCCTCAACAAAAAGCCTGTGATAAATTCCTGTTATGTCTACACTTCAAGCCGCATAAGAAACCAAGTCTATCTCCCACCATTTGTTTTCCCAGGGCCAGAAACCACTGTCATCTTGATAAACATGGACTTTGCAAATGCAAAAATATATCATCATGCAATGATAATTTCAATGCCTGCACTTACCTCCATCCCATTTCTAATATGCAAAGTATTAATTGCCAACTCGTTGTGAAAAGCATCTACGCTGTTCACTTTTTTATAAATTCTATAGATTCATTATGATTAGATACTCTCCATGTACATCAGCTAGCCAGAAAAGGGGAGGAGATAATGAATAATACCCAAGGGAAGGAAAATCCCTTTTTCAGCTGGTTTAAGTCATGCCGATAATGTGC
This sequence comes from Cacajao melanocephalus, assembly GCA_963573385.1. Taxonomy (NCBI): domain Eukaryota; kingdom Metazoa; phylum Chordata; class Mammalia; order Primates; family Pitheciidae; genus Cacajao; species Cacajao melanocephalus. The sequence goes on from CAUYLG010002944.1 coordinate 5,384, forward strand.
ACACAGCACTTTCCATTTACCATAAAGCTTTTCAGTTGGTTCATAGACAAGTTAACCTTCTAACTCCCAGAAAATATAATTCATGCACATTTTATACCATGCAGCATCCTGCTAGCTATTATCCATCATTTACAAGTGTTATTTGTCTATAAAAATGACACTAAATTTTTGAAAAATGAGACTGCTCTGCCTGCTTCTGGCTATGTTTTAACAAATGGTATCAATGCAAAAGGCTTTAAGTCATATAAAAAGCAATTAGTCAAACGAGCAATAAATATTTTTTAAAAGGATATAAATGATTGCTTGTCTAGATAGCCAAATGTCTAAAGGCTGATACACAATAAAATAAGGGTTAACATAAAAGAGTACACTTCATTATTTATTGTTAATAAAGTTAATCAAATTCAGCGCTTCTTACACATGCATGCATTTAAGCAGAAACACAAGTATGACATGCATATTTATAGGAAACAGCCCTAAAGATCATTATCTCTAAAAGAAAATCCAGCAAAAAGAGATGCATAAAATGTAGCTATTACCCTTTTACAACATAAACTGTTTTTGCTTAAAACACAAACATTTATTTTAAGCAAAACTATTAAGCTAAATAGTATTTTCCACAACTGACAACCATGACTAAAACATGAATTCTAAGGATTAATGTTACAATAATTTTCGGATGAGAGAAACAGAACCCTTCCATTTTTCTTTTGCTGGTATCTTATTCACCTATACTAGTTTTGTTCTTCCACTCAAAAATCTATTCTCAAAAGATATATTAGGATCTTTTTAAAACAAAATTAGATAAGCATAAGCTCATCAATCAGCAATTTCTAAATGCATTATCTTCAAGTAGTTTGGTCTTTTATGTCACTTATCTACTTAAAATTAAGTATAAAAGAGTTTCCAAGAAAAGAAGATATAAAATTAACTTCATTTCATAATAAGTTCTCCAATCATGCCAGCAGACAGCTGACATTATTACAGCTCACACTTATAAATCAGTGATTATATACACTAGTTAAGCAAGAAAAGAAATGAAGAAGGCAATTATACAGTGGTGAAATTCCCAAGAAGCACATTTGTAGTCAATGTTGCTAAACAGTAGTTCACTGGTGGTTAAAAGAAAAGCCCCCTCCCTCCGCCAGATATTTCTGGGGTTGTGAGTTTTGAGGGGAAGAAAGTAGAAACTCTATGCAATTTGTCTTACAAATAAAAAGCCAGCAAGAAATCCATGAACTGTAATTTTAACTCATTTTACTGTTTACTTTGAAGTTGAATTCTAAAATTTCCATATGACATTAAGCTATAAAATAGTACTGAATTGAATGGAGAGTAGAGTACTTTGGAGGAAGGGGTGATATCTGAATATCTCCAGACATTTGGTAATGAACGAGCCAGTGGCGAATGAAGACACAGGGAACTAAGCTGAGTTTGGTTTCCACACCCTCTTCTGTTCCCTGCCACTTGAATAAAGGCCAAAATGCCACTTCTAATCTTATTTTCCATTTCTTAAATGTGTTTTATTAACTCCTCTTTTATTGCACAGCTAAATATTCTAATTGGCACATTGTGGACATACAGCTACTCGATGTCAATTACACTTTAATATGTTTGTAATGCTCTGCAGCAGTGAGGTTCTGGCAGACCCAGTGAGGTCCCATTTACTTCTTCACTTGTACAATGGCATGATAATACAACCTAAGTAGTGCATCAGAACACAGTAGTTAGTATCACTGCAAGAGGACCATTCTCTCTTCCATCTTAGTTATATATGGCTCTGAAGAAATAAGATATTCTTTCTACTCATTGCAAATGAGAACCAAACAGTGCTGATTATTTCTGAAGGATCTTCTGATTTTCAAAGCATTTGCTAGTAATCTGTTAATTAACCCATGCAGCACCTCTGCAAGGTAAACTAGAAGAGAACCGTGCAATACTGTACTAACATTTTAAAGAGGACAACAGAGGACAGATATTTGGAGAACCTCACAAAAGTCTGTGCGCTTCTACAAACAGAACCTGCATAAAATGTCACTTGATTCACATCTTCAACTCCAGGGTTATGCCCTGAAGGAAACGCACTCATGATCATGTGCAACTGCAATTCATGGACTTATATCTTCATCTAAACCATCTTACCCAAAATTCATTCTCTCTTACCTAGCACACTTTAAGATCTGTTCATACTTACACACAGTTTTTTAAAAAGGGGAGGAGGGTGTTGTTCAAAAGGCAGACAGATAATCCTAAACCCCTTTCGTCCCAGAAGGATTTAAAAAGCTTATTTCTTCCAGTCCAATCTACAGCCAAAGGCAGGAGCAGAATAATCTACAAGAGGAAGTGCCTCTTATCTGTTTCCTTTCTGAGAACAAATGAACTAAGCATACAGATGTGAGTGTGCACATGTGTGCAAACATGTGCCCCTTCTCAAAGTGCATCTGAAGTCAATTAAAAGAATCCTTTCTGAGTGATCAGTCTGTTCCCTGAAAGGTCAGAATTTTCTGGTAAATATTTTTGATAATTCCACCCTGTCTAAACTAACGGCAACCACAACAGAAATTTTAGCTCAACAGCATACTAGTCTAAATTCCACTGATAAGCCAATAGTGATATTAATAATAATGTCAATTAATAATGCACACTAGTATGTTATTTTCTGTGGCACATTTTTCTAGATATCTTAAGACTAGCCCATATTTTTTATCATCCCTCTCCACGAGGTAGGGCAAGGGTACTTATTATCCCTATTTCACAAGAGAACTTTGGCCCAGAAAATTAAAAGACTTGTCTAAGCTCTAAACTGGTAACAAGGTAGAGACATGAATCTGGGTCTCCAAACTCTCTTCTAACTAAATAACAGCCCAGAAGAGACATACAAAAGTCAACACAAACAGAGTGCCAGCTGTTATTTACACTGCCTATAATAAATGTTTGTTCCAGAAAAAATAGTTCAAACAAGTGAGAAATAGTTTAAACACAAAAGGCTGAAGGGTTCAATATAGGAGAAAAAAATATGTTTGCTTTTAATACAGTGGAGAAACTGTTCAGGAACAGTTTGTTCTGTAAAAGGCTGGCCTCATTGTACTGCCGAAGGCCGCAAGATCATAAGCTACATGGAATTGAGACACCAGTTCACTTCAGCACAACTAACTTCTCTCTTAATGCTCTAAGTTCATGTTCTTGGAATTTCTTCATAACTTTGACCTGAACTATGAGTGATCTTTTCTGACAAAGTTTAAATGTGTGTTATAAACAGGGAGCAAGTGTCCTAACTTTGATACAGGGTGCTAAGAAATACAGAAAACAAAATTGACTGGGAGATCCAGGGAGGCTAAGAAACAATCCGATAGTGGGAGAAACAGCCATAGTACATGGTTTCTGATGAGCTGGGACGCTTTTGTGGTTGATATCATGGTTGTTTGTTGAGGCTGTGTTGGGATTTCTCCTTCAGGAGGGTGCAAGTAGATGTGAACTGGCCACATTACACAATTATCCTAAAGTAGGAAAGCCTCAGTTGCAAGAGGATGGGTTTCTTTAAAATAGCCCAAAGGCTGTCATGCAAAAAAAGAACTTGACTTATTCTGGATAGCTCCAGAGGGCAAAACTAGTGTCTGGCAGGAACACAGTTACCCAGAGCAGAGCAGGGCTTGCTAATAATGAGGACGCTCATCCATAGCAAGGAATACTCGGAGGCTCATCTCCTCTGAATTGCTTCCAGATGGGGCTCCGAGGCCCACCATCGAGGATGCTGTGAGGGAAATCCCACATTTGGAAAGATGATGGACAAGATAAATGCTAGGATTCTTTCAACCGTTGGGATTTGAAGGTGATTTTCAAGGTCCTCATGACAGTCACTTCCAGATTACGAGATGTAGAGTCACACAGAACTGAGTCCCAACCTTGGTTCTATCACTTTGGGGTTTATTTTTATCCTTAGATGGTAACCAAACCTTTTATTAAGTTTTATTTGAAGTTTAGGGGTACATGTGCAGGTTTCTTATATAGGTAAACTTGTATCACGGGGGTGTGTTGAACAGATTATCTTGTCACCCAGGTGTTAAGCCTGGTACCCTCTAGTTAATTTTTTTATCCTCTCCCTCCTAATACCCTCCACCCTCCAATAGGCCACTAAAAGAACAAGATCATGCCCTTTACAGGAACATGGATGGATTTCCATCATTTTTTTTAAACTGTGTGATACTGAGTGGCTCTTTCAAGCAAGTGTGACCTCCAAACCTAGGTGTTTATTAGAATCAACTGGGGAAACTACTTAACCAGATACTCAGATCTATACCCCAGCACTTCAAAATCTTACCCTCCAGAGGGGGATCCAGAAATGTCCATTTTTTAAAAAGCTTCCAGTTAGTTGCTAGCAGTCCAATTTGGGAAACCACCAATAAACATTTTTAGCCTATGAATTCATTTGTAAAATAGGAAGCATGATAGTTTTTGCTAATGAGTCATGGAGATATTTAAATAAGATAACATGTAAAATACCTAGTATGATGCCTCTACCTAGAAAACAGTCATAGTCCCTTTAAAAAATGTTTTCTGCAGGATATGACCAAGGTTAAGAGCACTCACTGATTAAAAATGAGGACAGTATGGCTTACATGGAGTTAATGTTTATCTCCTGTTTTCTTGCCTGTTTTTTTAATCCTGTCTTTTTCCTCAAGCAACACAAAATCAGAAAGAAATCTGATACAATATAATTTGAATCAGTTGACTCAAATGTCTTATCTATATGAATAATGCCTTAAAATTAATGTATCATCAACATGCATTAAAAAGTTGAATGTAGTTAATAGAAAGCCTGTGATTTTTTGCTCTTTTGTAATAATCAGAAGCTCCAGATATAAACTCCTCACTCAACAAAATTTAAAATTCATATATGTCTCCCCATTTTCAGGTAAAGATAAAAGATCCCATGTTTCTTCTCTGTATCATGCAGTTACACTCACTCATTTAAAATCCTGGAAGGCAATGTGGAAGAATCATCCTGTCCTGACATTTACATCTCTGAAAATGGCTTCAGTTCTTTAATTGTGAAGTTACTTCTATACATTAGGGTGAGTGTTAAGACACCCCCAGACAGAAAGGAAGAAGGGAGGTAATGGGAGCAATTTATATCAAGTGAAAAAAGTGTCTCCTGGATTTCTGTATTCCTAGTTGCAAGTTTCTGTTTGGGTGGGTTTTATACCAAAAAAAATTGTAAAGCATGGTTGTGTAAGCACATCTAAAGGTTAAACTCCAGGCAGCTAATCTGTATGTGAGAACAAGTAACTGTCAAACATTTAACCTTTTGCAGATTAAAACCGTCTGACTAACAGATGTGAAATCATCGTTGCTGTAATTGTTAGAAGTAGAAATCTGAGCATTTTTAGAAGATACAACACTTTCTGGAGCAGTCATGTTTATGCCCCAGGTCAATTTTCCTGTTCATGACTGAGATATAATCACAGCCTTTCATTTATTCTCACACTGTGATTCTCCTGAATTATTATAGGATGTTCATCGTTTATTCTACAGACATGTTCTTAGAAAGCTGTAAGTTGAATTCTAATCAGTTATATTTTCACACCATTCCATACATAATTTTTTCCCATTAAAACACTTAGTTTTCTTAACCGCACGTGATAATTTTAAGAAGGTATTATCTTCATTTCCAACTGATCCTAACTGGCCACAGCTCCTGATGATTCTCTCTTCCCTTCCACTTCTCTACATTCATTTCTGTCACATAATTACAAGTGTCAGCTCATGGTAGATGCTCAACCAAGATTTGCTGAATGAAGTAATTAACACCTAAGAGATCTACTCCCTGAAGACATTTTTTCACAAAAGCCTTTTTTGTATTGCAAACTGCCACCTCTAGTGAACTTGCATGATAATTTTTAATTTTAATAAATGAGATCTTTCTTATAATGGGATATATTGTTTCTGGTTTTCAGTATTAAAATTGCTGATAGGAATGAACATTTTTGTAATATATAAAAGGACACGACAGAATAATATTGTAGCTAAATTCTTATCCAGCACAATGTAGATAATCAAGTATTTGTTTAAAATTATTCTACAGTTCAGAAGTTGTAGCATTAAAACATTTGACTTGAAACACACTGCAATTTAATGCTAAATTTCTTCTTGTCAACCAGGGTCTAACAGTATATGACCTTTTTATAAGAATAAATAGAATGCATGCAAAAGCTTTTAATTCTGGAAATGTCATCACATACAATAAACTTTTTAAACAAAAATGTCTGATACTAGAAAAAAATCTGAGATATCTTTTAAACGAAAGTATAAAAGTGACAGGGGGTGTTCAAGTCTCCCAATTCTGAGCTTTTTATGTGAATAGCATATAAAACATAAATTGTGAAATACACACTAGACCATCTGTAAGTGAGAGGACTCCATGATGCCATACTTGACAAACACAGACTGAGGTCTGAAAAACACCCAAAGCACTCATCCACTTTACCCCTGAAACACATCGGGAGAGAGGAAGTGTGGTTCTGTGAGGCCCCTGGTCTGAAGAAAGAAATCACCACTCTCTGGCTCCTGCCTGAAGCTGCACGAATGAGCTGGCTCAGTATTACTGCCTTACTTTAAAGGTGCTAGTGTTGGCATGGGGATTAGCAGGAACTAGACGGGGTACCCCTAAAAATACTTTGAGCAAAACCATAAATACCAAATGATGAAGTAAAGGGGCTGCTACTTTATCAAACCTCGATTGTGGCTTGTTTTTACTCTGCCTATGAATCAGCTGTCTTTTTCCAACAAAGACACCCATTTCAGAGTCTCAGGGGATATCTATTCAAGGCACATATTGTACAGCAGATGTGGTTATCTGCAGGTAGTACAGCCTGTAAACCCAGCTTGCTCAACTAAATAGCATTTATCATGTATTTTTATGCCTTCTGACGTCTGCTACTAAATATAAACAGTGAGTCTCCGAAAACTGGAGATTTTCACTCTAGGAGATGAGATAGCTAGCAAAATCACTTGCACTTTAACCACAGAACAAGACATTTTGGCCTCCCCATTTCCAGCCCATGCTCAGACTGTGCTCTAAATCAGCAGTCTCCAACCCCCAGGCCATAAGTCTATGGCCTGTTGGGAACTGGGCTACACAGCAGGAGGTGAGCAGTGGGTGAGTGAGCCTGAGCTCTGCCTCCTGTCAGGTCAACAGTGGCATTAGATTCCCATAGGAGAGTAAATCCTACTGTGAACTGCGCATGCAAGGCATCCAGGTTGTGCGCTCTTCATGAAAATCTAACTCACTCCCGATGATCTGAGGTGGAACAGTTTCATCCCGAAACCATCCCCACCCTTGCCTCCTCGTCCATGGAACAATTGTCTTCCACAAAACCGGTCCTTGGTGCCAAAAAAAGTTGGGGATCGCTGGTCCTAATGACCCCTTGGCCTTTAAGGGGACACGCTGCACACCTAGAGCTGGATCCATGGAGAGCTGATCCTGAATTGGGCTACGGCAGGCTTGCTGGCTGGGCCATACCGTGAGCTGCCTGTCCTATTGGTAAAGCCTGCAACTCCAGAGAAAGTGTCCATTTCAGACCAAGAAGGGAGGGGCTCACAACAAACAGAAACATCTCCCAGTCACACCAAGAGCTGCACCCTTGTTTCTCTTGTGTATTAAGTGTAGGATTAAGGCCATGAATACTAGGAATCCACGATATCACAAACACTGACCTGTTGGATCGACCTCTTCCCAAAACAACCTCATCACTGCTTCTTCTTGTTTGTATTTTATCTTTGCCTTTTCACCTTCATTTCCCTCTCTCCTGCCATTCCGTTTACCTTACCTGAGTTCTTCTGTTTTCTATTTCGGTTCCCACATTAAATGACTTGGCTAGTTCACTTTTGATTAAAGTACGAAGAAGTTATTGTTGGACTTCACTGCAATGTCTCTTTTCACTGGAGTACAAGATAAAGGCCAACACAAAGGCCAGCACTGTGAGTGTGAATGTTGAGGACAGGCTTCCTAACTTCAGCCTCAGAGGATCTTCCCATACTGTTGTCTAACATGCTGTTATAGGTTGAATTGTGTTCCCCTAGACCTCACAAAATTCAGATGTTGACATCCTAATCCCCAGTGCTTCGGAATGTGACTTTATTTGAAAATGAGGTCGTTGCAGAACTAGTTAAGACGAGGTCACTCTGGAGCAGGGAGGGCCCCACAATCCAGTGTGACTGGTGTCCTTATGGAAGGGGACACGTGGACACAGGCATGCACACAAGCAGAACGCCCGGCGAACATGAAGGCAAAGTTGGGTGATGCATCTGCAAGTCTAGGAATACTAAGGATCGCCAGCATCCACCAGAAGCCAGAGAGGCATTAAGGGATTCTCCCTCACTGCCCTCAGAGGAAACCAGCTTCGCCAACACCTTCCGCTCAGCCTTCCAGCCCCCAAGACTGGCCTGCTTTTGAGGCTGTCCAGGCAGTGGGACTTAATAAGGCAGCTTCATCAGATTAATACACATACCATGCGTTTTCTCTGTCCACCCAAAAATTCAACAAAATGTGTTATTTGGTGGAATAAAATGTAACACAGAGTGCCAAATAACTGAGACACTAACCTCTTTCTCAAATCAAGGCAAGTTAATATACCATAGTCAGAAGTTAAAAATTTAAAGAACAATCGTTGCTATCTGTAATTCAAAGGTTGCTGTCAAGGGCTTTTCAGATGACCTCTTCACAGGAATCCTGTTTATTCTTTGCCTGTGAAAACTTTGTGTTGTATCTAAGTTTAAAATTGCAAATAAGGAACCTAATGTGCAAAATGCAACATTTTATTTCATCCATGATATTACAGACCTGAATGAGAGACTAATAAAATAAGAAATTATTAAATTACAAAAAACAAGAACACGTGACCTGCATAATAGGGTGCTATAAACATAGTCATATCAGAGGAGCTAATCTCTCACAAGCCGGAAGGAGGCTGAGTAGAAAACTGCAGGAAGACCACCACTTCTGGACCCTCATTGTAACTCAGCCACGGACCTGACGCTGATTCGCTACAAGCCTTGGTTTCCTTGTGTGCATCTGTCAGGTGTCTCAGGCAAGGCTGCCCACTCCAGTGTCTCCCAGTCTCATGGAGCTCAATGACTTTGCTGCATTTACTCTGCTGACCCCTCACTCCTTGGAATTTCCCACTTCCCGAGCTCCTGGCCCTTTCTGCCTCCTGGCCCTCCTCCTGCTCTCTTCCTCCTCCACCTGTTCAAAGCACTCCTCAGTACCCTCCTGTTCTTGTCACTCTCTATGCTCTCCCAGAGGGAGCTGACCTGCTATTTGCCGGCCTGCATGTCCAAACCTGACTTGTCACCTATCAAGAGCAGTCTCTAGGAGAGCAGCTATGCTAATAATCACAATAATATGCGTGCACTTCCATATATTTATACTATGCTGAACACTATGATTCTACAGTTGATCCATACAGCATGGAGAGATAAGTTAACTTGAAAAATGGTTTATTAATAGATTAGATTCTTTAAAAAGGTCACACATCCCAGCACTTTGTTTACAGTATTCTTTGGTTTAACAAGGGCTTTTATCTCATTTTACCTGGTGACAAGTTAAAGCCCAATTTGTCTCTGAATTCTAAATTAGAAGGGTACATAATAGGCAAAGTGCTTTCAACTGCATCCAAGGTGAGGATGTCCAGGTCCTTCCTAAGACTCAACAACCAGGAAGAGATAATGGACAAAGCCCCAGTGGAGGGCTTATTGACCTTATCTATGCCAATAACACAAACTCTGACTCTGGAGAATTAAGGGATGTTGGAAACAGCCACTGCCACTTGGAGTCAATTAAAGTCCACCTTTGAACACTGGTAGAGAGAAGGCAGGAAGCCTGCAGAGGTAAAAGGATCCTAATATAAATGTTAAAAGGACCATTACAGGATCTTAATTCCTTCTAGTAAATAGAGCATGTACTTAAATGACAACGAGTATAAATACAACCACTCTAGAAAGAAAAGAGGGGAGCTCTCTGCTCCAGAGAGTATCTATAGCTTTCACAAGAAGGACCTGAGCTAACTTCTCATGTTTGTAGGTGGTTGATGGGATAAGTTTGCAGAAGACCCATTTAGGGGAACCATGGGCAAACAGAAGCATACCATGAACTAAGTTAAAACTCAAGGGCCCCAGGTAAACCAGGGCAAACATCCTTGATTCCCCAGTTCACCACTTCTAAAACTCTCTTAAGAAACACCATGATCAGTGTCTTCATTTAGCAAACAAGTCCTCCAGAACCACAGCTCGTGTTTGGGGCAATCGTTTTGCCCCTCTAGTGAGGGGGCATTTCTTTCTATTAGAGCCCTGAGAATTAAAGAAAAATGATATGCAGAAAGTGCAACAAATTATCATCCAGGCTGTGTTCTTCTCTTTCTCAGAACATCCTATTAAGATTCTTGACTAAAGCACCACCAGACAAGAGCTTGGAGAATAAGTACTTATATTTCCTAGAAACTGTCAGACCAGAATAATTTCATTTCTAGACATAGCAACAACAGTGGCCAAAAAAACTGTTTATTAGGGAAATAATTATGGAAATTTCACTATAATTAGGGAAAATCTCAAATTCTGTATTTTATGTTTCCAGCTTTTACTTTTTCTGATGGGCTCTGGCCAAATTCCCAGAATGCATTTATCTGATGATATCTGAAGTGATGGCAAACACAGAATATTATATTCCAGTTGTTTGCACTGCTTGTTTCTCCATAGTTCCCACCCTTGATAAGATGTTTTGTGCCTTTGGAGGCATGGTGCAGTCCAAATGCTTTGGGGCCGGCAGGATGGAGCTTGGTGTGACCCGGCTACGTAGACATAGCCATACCCAAAGGCAGCTCAGATTCTCCTTGAAGACCCTGGCCAGTGTTTCTCTGCTACTCCAGGTAGTATTACACCTGGTTTGCAGACAGGTTAGCATGCTTCTACCAAAGCAAATTAGAATATAAAAACGGGCTGCAGAAGTGTAAATGTCTCAGGAATCAAGTGAGTTTCCTCTGATGACATGAATGTCTACGTCAAATCAGGGTACGGATGCAGAGCAGCTGGTGTTCATGGTGAAAAAGATGTGACTCAAGTGCCACTGACTGGTTCTTCCGAATTCTGCCTTATCCTCAATTATGTCTAACTACAAACCAAGATATCTTATCTAATGTAGCGACAATTAAAATGTCACCCTGTGACAATAAGAGTAGGGCTTCTGCTGCAGAGAACCATAAAAACAGCCAGTATCACATTCAGAGTGTGTGCAGGAATTTCTTCCCCATGGAGGATCTGATAACTTCTCAGGGCTTTAAAAAAAGCCTCGATACCTGAAAGTAAATACACGTCACCTCAACATCGAAGGCGATGTGGCCATTGCAGGTGAACTCTCAGAAATGTAAAACCTAATACTTCACCAAGTTGCCTAAGAGACAGGTCTCAAAACACCTAGGGCTCCAGCCCTGGGAACCCATTTGCATTTTCCTCTACACCGCTGAGCCCGAGTAAACAGCACACTCTGCTTCTGGGGGCACTGAAGTTGACTCCATTTAAGTTGATAAAACTGCCTCCCAAACATGTAGTTCTTTTTCCTATTTTCTCCCGTTTCCTTTTAATAAACTCCCTGCTGTGGTACAAGGGACTGGGATGGTAAAGCAGAAAGTCTCTCAATAATGATAAAAATGATTTACTCTGCTGGAAATATTTGTTTCCAGAGAGGGAAGTATGGTGTCCCAGCTCTGCAATGCTAACAACGTTATGTATGTGCAGTAAGTAGAAGAATGGCTCCCCCAAAGATGCCCATCTCCTAATGCCTGGAACCTGTGAATGTGTTCCCTTCTGCAGCAAAAGGGATTACACAGATATAAGTTAAAGATCAGGCCTGGCCAAGTGCAGCAGCTCATGCCTATAATCCCAGCCCTTTGGGAAGCTAAGGTGGGTGGATCACTTGAGGTCAGGAGTTCGAGACCAGCCTGGCCAACATGGTACAACCCTGTCTCTACTAAAAATACAAAACCTAGCTGGGCGTGGGGCAGGTACCTGTAATCCCAGCTACTAAGGAGGATAAGGTAGGATAATTGCTATAACCCAGGAGGCAGAGGTTGCAGTGAGCCAAGATCATGCCACTGCATTGCAGCCTGGGTGACAGAGTAAGACTCTGTCTCAAACAAAAATTAAAAAAAAAAATTAAAATTGGCCAGGCACAGTGGCTCATGCCTATAATCCCAGCACTTTGGGAGGCTAAGGCAGGTGGATCACCTGGGGTCAGGAGTTCAAGACGAGCTTGACTAACAAGGAGAAACCCTATCTCTAGTAAAAATACAAAAAGAAAATTAGCTAGGCGTGGTGGCACATGCCTGTAATCCCAGCTACTTGGGAGGCTGAGGCAAGAGAATCACCTAAACCTGGGAGGCAGAGGTTGCAGTGAGCCAAGATGGGCACCATTGCACTACAGCCTGGGCAACAAGGATGAAACTCCATCTCAAGAAAAAAAAAAAAGAAAATTAATTTAAAGAAGATCAGGCCCAATATAGTCACTAAGTCCTTCTAAGGAAAAGAGAGAGCAGGAAGGTTAGACAAGAGAGGGCCAGAGAGAGGAGGCTGTTGGCTTCGAAGATGGAGGATGAGGCCATGAGTCAGAGTGTGAAGCATCTCTAGAAGCTAGAAATAGCAAGGAGGCAGATTCTCCCCTAGATCCTCCAGAAGGAGCACAAGCCTGCCAACACCTTGATGTTAGCCCAGTGAAACCCATTGTGGACTTCTGATTTTCAGCAGAAGATAATTAATGTATGCTGTTTTAATCCACTAAATTTGTGGTAATTTGTTACAGCAGCAATGAGAAACTATACTATCTGTTACTTCTCCCCTCCTGATCTAATCCAATCCAGGCATTTGGGGATGTGGAGTGGGGAAATCCAGCTAATACCCAAATTCTATTTCTCTTCTACTACCAAGTATCTGTTCCACTAACAGAAACTAACCATGCGATGGTTTCCTTAGTTGGAAACCACCCAGCAACACAGAGTTAAGGCTGGATAAACTAGAGGCCATTTAAGCCAAGCCTCTAATTTTATCCAAGAGGAAAAAAAAGAAAAAAGGACAAAGAAGGGTTCAAGGAATGTCTTTGGACACCAATTAATGTGTGACTTTTGCTGGCTTTCTAATCCACTTCTCTAAATTTCTCATCTCTTGCTAGTATTATCGACAACTCACTCCTTCAGAAGCATTCTTCCTTCCCTCAGCCAGTTCCCTTGGCAAATTTTCCTTTAAAATGAATATTTCAACTAGTAAAGTATGCATATTTTGCATACTCCAACTAGAAAGTACCACAGACTGGCCAGCAAACTTATGCCAAGCTAGACTCTCTCAAAGAACTTGAGTTCATATCACAACATCCGTTCACAGGCTCAGCCCAGGAGTACCACATTACCAAAGACTGAAGTTTTGAAACCTGGTGAATTCAGCTTCTGCTGAAATGCAGAAAATACTGTGAGCGAACGTACAGGTTTGTCAAGGTCTATGAATTTCACCCAAAATACTAAGGAGAGTTTTTACCACCCTAAATTTACAGCTTTTACGGGGCTTGTTTTTATTTTTTTTTTGAACCAAAATCATAGATTTAGAGTTGGAAGTGACCTTTGTGATCATTATTTCAATCCTTTCAGAGAATTCTCTCTGCAAGAATATCTATGTAGGACTTGGATTTGACCCAAGCACATACAATGTCTCAGAGGGCTCTCTGCTCCAGGCCAAGAGCATCAGTTCTTGTTTTTAATATAATCAGTGTTGTAAATTATGGCACAGAGAACAGGCTCATTCAGCTGCGGAATGAACTGAGCTAAATGGACTTGTAAACATCCCCAAATGAAAGAATTAAAAATCAAATGAGGAATTATACAACCATCCGTTGGTATCCTCAAGGGATTGGTTCTAGGATCCCTGATAGTACCAAAATCCTAGGATGCTCAAGTCCCTGACATAAAATGGCATAGTATTTCAATATAATCGAAGTACATGCTCCCATATACCTGAAAGCATCTCTATAGATTACTTACAATACTTAATACAATGTAAGTGCTATGTAAATAGCTGTTATACTATAGTTTCTTTATTTGTATTATGTTTTATTGTTGTATTTTTATTGGGTTTTCTTTGCTGAATATTTTCAATCCAAGTTTGGTTGAATCCACGGATGTGGAACCTGCAGATAAGGAGGGCCAAGTATATCATGTCAAATGTAATTAAGTTTTACTTACACAGTAGTATCCTGAATAAAAAAAGAAAATTTTTAAGCCAACTAGAAACTAGCAAACTAGAAAACAGATTTCAAGATTCTCAACTAGGTTACAAACTCATTGAGGGTAGACACTGTCTAAACATACTTCTCTCTCTTGTCTGCTGCACCTTATTTAACCACAAGTGCACAGTCTGTATGGGCTGAATTCAACTGGAATATAAAGTTCCTCTTAGCTCCCAGAAATGAATCTAGAATACGTTTTCTAGGAATCTAGTAATATGATGCAATACGACGAACTGCACTTTCTTCTGGCCCTCCAAAGGAACTCACACTACCCATCTCATAACCACTTGCAGGCATAATTTAAACTTGTACTAATGGCCCAGGTTCCTGTACCAGTGTTTGCTCTTTGGTCTGAAGCTTATTTTTCTCAGGGTCTAAGGGAAGGTCTGATGCCGCAGATGCTGTGTCTATATTCTGGGTCAATAGGGTGCTAACTGACTCACTGCACAAAAAGATGAGTAAGTCTGCCTCCTTGATGTCTGACGTTCCTCAAGTGCCTGGCCATGAAGACAGAACATCCTGATCTTGTTTTCCTTGCTCTTAACTCACTATGCACTTCACCGTGACTCTTGTCATTATCATTTCAGCAGAGTACATCATACAGCAGCACTCCAGCGGCCTAGCTTAGACACTACAAACCAACCAAGAATAAGAACCAGAATTTACAAACATTTTTTAAGAGAACTATATTATCCTTTAGAATACTCAGAGCCAGAGTGAGCAACCTGCTTTGTTGCAAATGAGAATGGCACAGCAGAATGGCATCAGGTCGGATGTCATAAGCAGGCTGAAATCTGACTATGTCTCACTTTCCTTGCATGTTCAATAGAGTCACTATGTCTGCTGTGTTAGGTTATTGTGAGGACTAGAGAGAATATAGGTAAAGATGCTATTACTAGTAGATGTTTATTGCAATTTTGTTTAGCTCTGTCAAAGAATAGTACTTTTAATTAAAACATTAATATAGTTCATCTTGAAGATTTTATTTTTCTTCATATTTTTATCTGGTGCCTTAGCTGAAACAAACAAACAAAACCGTCTGCCGATTTGTCACCTCTATTATAAATCATTTTCCTGAAACCTGGAGACAAGAGGCAAAAGTGAAACCTATCATCTCTTCTAAAGGGAGGGAGGGAGGAAAGGACAGTCTACAAAAGAAAAACAAAACAAAAATTAAGGCAAGACTCCAGAAAAAGAGAAAACATAGGCATGAACCAAGCACTAATCAGTGTGCCTCAATGTTTTCCTTGACAAAAGTGATCTGTATGTGACCCCACTCCTGGCCAGGATGCTGTCAAAGGACCTGGATAGTGTACTCCGTACTTCCCTAAAAGAGATGACTCTCAAGAAGGTGGAAACCTAGGATGACAGCCAGCACAAGGTTGGAACCAAAAGTGGGATCTTTATTGGGCTAGGAGCAGACTAAGTTGCACCTAGTAGCTGGCAATCAGGATCCAGGAAGAGGCCACCAACTCAGGTCACAATAGAGATCTGGGACACATACAGCCAAGGAAAAGCAAGGTTCAGAAACCAGCAAGGCAGCCTGAGCCACAGACAGAAAGCCACAGCAACACTAAGACCTGAGGCTCCTAAGTTCCCACTGCGGGCAGGAACCATCCACAAGGTAAGTCAAGCCCACAGTCTACAAATGGAATCAGGTCACTGTCCTGAGGAAGTAGGACAACAAAGGTTAGAAATTACTTACTACATACAATGTCATTTAGGTGATAGATACCCTAAAATCTCTGACTTCGCCATTATGCGATCTACTCATGTTACAAAATTACACTTGTACTCCATAAATTTATACAAATTTTTTTTAAAAAAGAAAAGGTCTTGATACAGAAGCCTATTTACTCTCTAACCAGGAAGGAGTTTCCAAACTACAAGTCGACTTTTCCTAAAAGCACCTCTGTCTCACTCAAACCTGGAGACAGAACAGGATGCCTCTGAGCAGCCAAGCAGAGCTGGACAAGTGGGAAAATTGCCTCCACATCAGTGACCACCTGCTCACCCAGGCACTTCCTCCAATAGAGGACCTTCTGTTGGGCCTCCACCCTGTATCCTGCCTTCCTGAATGTCTGCTAACCTGCACCCCCTCACCTGGCTTAGGAACTGTTTGGCCTCTGACCCACCCACATTCTAGATTCACAGACAAAAGAATAGGGAGAACCTGGATTAGGATCACAGGGCCTCTCAAATTAACTCTGATTCACACCCTTCACACCTTCTGACACACAGAATAGAATCACTCGGGGGGAAATTCTTCTAATTTCTTGAGGGTTGAGCATAAGGTACTGTCGTAAGTTAGCTGCAAGAATTCATTTCATTCTCACAAACTCCCATGAAGTAGACAGGATAGTGTCCCCATGCTCACTTTATAGATATGAAAATAAAAAATCAGATTCCATGAGTGGCATGGTCAGAAGTAAGCTCACATCTGGCCTCTCAATTATCAATAGTTCTCAGTAGGCAGCCTCTGTAGAGGAATTGTGTCTCTTAAGGATAAAAATGAGATGTAATCTCACAGAAAGCTCTCCTGTGTTTTTTAAATACCTTTAAAGAAAAATTCATATTGATAGTTCTTCCCTTGATTTAGTACTTTTTCATATCTTGTTTCTTGAAAAGCTTTTTAAGAGGTGTGCCAAATTACATAAGCATTTCTATTTTTTCTTAGTTTTAATTTCTCATTATGAGATTTTCTCATCAAAAATAATTCAGATATTTCTAAAAATGTCCTGTAAGTAAACAATGTCAGGAAAAAGTGAGATATGTTGAAATATGAACAAATGAATGAATGAATGAACAAACTTCAGAACAGATGGTGCACCACTGTCCAGTATATCTAAACTATCTAACTGCAACAAGAACTGAGACTGCAAACACTTAACCAATGACAGCCCCATGGTGGTTTCTGGATGCTAAACACAGACAAGGTCTAAATTCCCAAAGTCTAACTCTAGCTTTATCACACACACTTGGCAAAAGAATGTCATCCTGATAAAGCCCTCCTGTCTGGCCATGCTTAACTAAATGCCCCAAAATGGACTGTCTTCTACCTAGCTGCCAGGGTAGGAATGGATCACTTCTGCACTCTTGGTGTCTAGCCAGACTATATTAAAAAGTCCTTGATCCTGCCTCAGCAACAAAAAGTGCATTACCATCAGTTATGTTAAAGCTGTTGTGTGATAAATTTGAATATTGCATAATGGAGAGGAAAAAATCAAGGACTTAACACTACAGCTATAAAAGGGATATGTGAAGCTATTTAGTCATGTTTTTGTAATGGAGTAGTGACCTGGATAACTTAAACTCCAATTAATACTTGAAAATCCCTTAGGACATAGTATGTTATGCACTCTTATAAAATGGCTCTTGGCCGGGCACAGTAGCTCATGCCTGTAATCTCACCACTTTGGAAGGCTGAGGTGGGCAGATCACCTGAGGTCGGGAGTTCGAGACCAGCCTGGCCAACATGGAGAAACCCCGTCTCTACTGAAAATACAAAATTAGCCAGGCATGCTGGTATATCCCTGTAATCCCAGCTACTCAAGAGGCTGAGGCAGGAGAATCGCCTAAACCCGGGAGGCAGAGGTTGTGGTGAGCCAAGATCACGCCACGGCACTCCAGCCTGGGCAACGAGAGTGAAACTCTGTCTCAAAATAAATAAATAAAATAAAATAAAATACAATGACTCTTAAAATAATGCATTTGAATTCTTGTATACAACATTGCTCCCTTAATTTTCTTTTAAGCAAAGAACAATGGTATTTTTCATGTAGCAGTTGTGCCTCGCTATGAGAATGACTATGTCAATCAGCTGGTTTGCAATTAAGGCAAATCTAAGCCACCTGACTCCACTGTGTCATAAGGAAATGATAGACAAAGATCGCATCCTACAGACACTGAGGTTTTCCTAGAGTAGCTTCCAAACCATGGCCTGCATTGTGCTTATGCCCTGGCACGGCCACTGCAAGCCCCTGCTCGTCCAGGCAGTCAAGAAGGGACTCCACAGTGTCTTCACAATCACCGCACTTCTGCCGGGTACAATGGCTTTGCCAAGCTGCCCTCCTAGTGCCCACCGTTTCCTCTGCTGCTGGAAACACTCACAAAGGAATAGAGTTCTTACACTTCCTCTGAGCTCCACCTCAGCATCTGCTCATAATGGAAAACGGCTGCTGCCAGAGCCACTTCCACCCTCACGGAAGCGGGGTCACTGCTGCCTTTGGGAGTCTGATGAAAGCTGTAGGCTCTCTTCTCAGGAAAGACAAAAATGAAAGAAAGAAAGAGAAATGCAGAGACGATGAGAGGGATTCCCTGACCTCCAGGTTAAGGATCTCCAGCTTTACAAGGCTAAGGGAGGAAGAGTAGAGTGGATGGGGGAAAGAGAGGTGGAGAGGGAGAGAAAGGAGTATAGAGTGAGCCAGCCCCAGGGACCAGCCACTGAACGAAGTGTTGCTCTTGTCTCAGCCTGGAATCAGACAGTGTATGTTCTGGTTCAGGTTCGAGCTTCCCAGTGAAAGCCACAATGTTCTATGACTTCATCAAAAATGCTCCCTTGCCCACAGTGCCATGAGCTATTCCACGTGGCCACACCAATCTTTTTGACCAAATATTCTCTCTCATTGATTAAACTACTCCACTACAAATTGTTGATGCCTTTGGGCATATACATGAAGGAAATAGGGGAAAAAAAGTACCTTATTTAACAAAACTTTACAGTAATTGGTACAGTCTCTCATTTAGTCAATAAATACTCAGTGACCACATGCTATGTGCCAGGTCATATGCCAGGTATAACTAATAACAACTTAAAAAATAATCATAGCTAAACACATTGCGCACTTACTATGTGTCAGGTACTGTACTAAATACTTTACACATATTAACTCATTTGTTCCTCACACCAATCCTTTGAGGTAGGTACTATTCTTTCTTTACCGCTGTTCACAATGCACAAAATAGAGCTATCCACAGCTAGCAAGCAGAGCCAGGGATCAGAACTCAGACTACCTGGTTCAGAGTCTGTGCTCTTAAATCATTACAGTTACTGCGTTCAACCAACTCACACAACAGGGAGAAATGTAACAGTACCAAAAAGCACTGCTTGTGTTCAACAGTTCAACAGTGAAATGAACACAACCACACTTGATCATTACACATAACATCCATGTAACAAAATATTACACGTACCCCATAAAAATGTGCACATTATGCATCAAGTTTAAAAATAAGTTAAATAGTAGAGTTATATTTATTACAAGAAGAAAATGAACACAATCATAAAATATGCATAGGTATTAAATTTTTTTCATAAAAGGGGAATTCTGTTTCATATCTTTTATACATTGGATAAGCGAAATTTATTATGAAGGATTCATATCGATTGCCCAATGTCATGTATCTTTATAATATCAAAAGTTTCATAAAGAGAATTCACCTTAAGAGAATAAAATTATTTTCAATAAGAATAGCTTACAGATTTTAAGTGTTTTCATTGGTTGTCCATAGCACACCTCTTTATTCAAATATATTAGCATATTGCATATAAATTACTTTATTACCAAGAAATTCAGAAACTGAGCATACAAAATTATCAGTGTCTCTCTCAGAACTATTTTGAGATGGCAGTGAACAGACTAACCACGATCTGAACTAAAGAAAAGAAATCATACTTTGTCAAATACAATCAATTTGAGATTGAAGAATTACTTGTGATGCAATTATATACTTTCTTAAAACTTAAAAAAAAAGAGTCAAAGTGACTATCAAGGTATCTTGAGCAGAAACATACAGCTCTTTTTCAAAGCAAATGTACAAAATCTCCTACAGCCCCTTGCTATCCAAGAGTCACATGATGTAAAAAATCTTGCTCATCACCTCAGCCATGCCAGTTCCCAGTTCCATACCCTCACCTAACTGCACCCCTGTCCCCAAAGGCTCCAGTCCCCCTCAATCTTACCTGCCATTTATGCAACATTATGTCCTTCCTGGGGCTCTTTCTTGATCTTTCACTGAGTTACCAAAATCCTAGATTCCAAAACCACTCTCAGCCTGTTACCATTCCCAAATCCAAGAAGCAAACTGTAGGACTTATGTATTCCAAAATAAATACCTGGGTCCCTACCCCAAGCACTCTGGATCCCCAACTGATTCTGAGAAGCAGTTAAATTTGAAAAGCCCTGGACTACACCACAGAAATAAGCATTTAGTTATAGGCATCAGTTTCTCTCCTGTCTATTGAGGGAGCTGGGCTGGAAAGATGGTCTCTACGGTTCCTTCCAGATAGATCTAACAGTCCAAGAGTCCAGACACTACAGCTATTTCATGGATACTGGTTTCTCTCCATACAGACTCCATGCTTCTTCAGAGCAGGGGCCACGTTACTTTTTCACTGTCCCCAAGCCAACATGGTGTGTTATGCATAGAAAAAGCTCAATAAACTTGTGACTCATGGGTTTCTATGGCTGTGCCTGCTGACCGAGGGTAACTAGTAAGCTGAGCCTGGCACTGCTGTGGTGGAGTACTTGGCAGATCTTGTGCAGACGCTGGGTTACATCTTGCTCCAAAGGAACCTCCCACAGAGGCATCAAGATGTCAACACTGGATTTACTGTGGTCAGAAAACTGTAGAAATCAAACTCTTTCAAATGCTGGTATACCAAGAGACAACAAGTTCTGACTTGCTGTTTATATGTTAAGGAAACCACAGAAAGCCCTCAGAGACAATGTATCTGGTTTGTAAGAATTATGATGCATACTGCCATACTGTCATAAGAATTCCTATATCTAAGAGAACCTAACGGCGAGAAGAGCATATCATAGATCTTTTTACCTGAATGGTAGTGGGGTGATCCAGGGAACAATTCAAGTGGGGAAGTACATTAAATGGGCTTGCATCTATTACCAAGGTTGTTCTACTATTGAAAGGAGACGTTTCTAGCTGGTCTTCTGGAGTTTTCCAATGTCTGGCTACTAAACCTTCTTAACAAGAAAATCACCTTTACTGAGATTATAGAAAAGTTAAGATTTATAGAAACAGTAAAACAACATTCCATACATTTGTAAAGGCCTTAATACTTTGAGTCAATTCCATCTGTTATGCCATTTGAACCTCTCACAACAGCACTTAAAGTTAGGCAAGACACACGTTATCTGCATTTTACTAATGAGAAAATGAAGCTTTGGATAAGGTAAAACCAGACCCCACAGTGGAGCTGAAGTTCAACCCTAGGGCCTTACACTTACTTGATCAGTGACCCCTTGAATGAGGGATTCCACAGGGCAGATGTATGATGTCTGGCCAGGAAAGTGCAGGTTTGGGTTTGTGTTGCTCATTGTATTTTGCTTGTTTTGCTTTTCATTTGAATGTATTGAAGCACTGAATGTATCGAAGCAAGCTAGTGGAGCTTCAAATGGACCACAAGCCCCATCACATCCAACTGTGATACTGCTTCAGACATTTATTTGGTCTAACTGGCCCCTGAAGGTATTTGAATTTGTGACCATTGTGCTAAATAATTATATTTGCATATGTATATAAATAATATCTTCCCCTCATGTAACATCTTATGAACATATTCACGCCGTATTTTATTTCCTTATAATCCTGTTTACTAATTAGAAGACTAAGCTAAAAAAAAAATGAGTGACATGCACAAGGTCAGGACCTAAAATCAAAATGTGTCATATAAGAAATCACATTATGATAGAATTTCTTAAGCATGTGTCAAGTTAAAATTCTTTAGAAAAGCATTACATAAAAGTTTCTGACTTGAGTACTTAAGTACTCAAATATCTTTTGAGATTTGATTATTTTTACTTAGAAGACTATTATTCAGAGTATGCACAGAAACAATGCTTTCATGGTTCCATGGGCAAGTCCTGAGAAAGTCATATTCCTATATTTTTATCTCAAGTGTTCATGAACTTTCATCATCAAAGAAGAAAATGGGTAACTATGCTTCTGAAAAAGGAAGTAATTCAACAAAATACTAGCAAAATAAATCCAGTGATACATAAAAGGATTATATACCATAACCAAGTGAGATAGCCCAGGAATGCAAGGTTGGTTCAACATATAAAAATCAGTCAATGTATTAAAGTACATTAACAGATTAAAACCCTTATAACCATCTCAATAGATGTAGAAAAGCCTTTCACAAAAATCACACACCTTTTGTGATTAAAAACACTCAACAAACTAAGAACAGAAGGAAAATTCCTTAACCTGATAAAGTGCATCTATGAAAAACCAACAGATAATATCACATTCAATAGTGAATGAGAAAATTTTCCCTTCAAGATGAGAAACAAACGGAAGATGTCTACTCACTCCACTACTATTCAACATTCTATTGGAAGTCCTAGCCAGGCCAATCAGGGAAGGAAAAAAAAAAAAACAGATTGGAAAGGAAGAAGCAAAACTATCTCTATTCACAGATGATATGATCATGTGTATATATAAAATCCTAAGAAATACACACACAACTATTAGGACTCATGAATACACTCAGCGAGGTCACAGGATACAAAATCAATATACAAAAAAAGTAAGTAAAAATATCAGTGGTCCATGTTACGATCACTAAATAATTACTGGCACCTAAAAAGCTTCCTCTTTTCATTTGATTACTCTCAACCTGGGATATAAAAATCTAAAATCCAGAATTTACTTTAGCTTTTAAAACTATCTATAATATCAGGTTAAAAGAAATGTTTCCTGGTAGATGCACACCTCTGGAAAATTTTGTTTTCCAAATGTCTGGAAAACAAAAAGGAAAGCTCCCTTTGTTTAAGCAGCCAAGAAGGGTGAGTGATGAGAATCAGAAAAGATTTTGAAGCAACAAAGTATCTTCTGCTAGGGCCATTAGCAAGCAGCTAATCTGTTCAAGTTTTAATTCTCTTCTAATGGGTTTCCTTCGAAGTACTTTATAGCAGATGCAATCAGTTCCAAATATTGCATCGTGATACTCATATAAACTGGAAAGTAATGGCTACATTCCCATTTATTTCGTTTATATTTTTACTTTGGCCCAGTCTCCCAGAGATTTTAAATACCATTAAGTACTTCACAATATTGGTAGGGGCTGTTTCCTTCTTCATTTTCATTAGAACAAACACAGAAATGGTATCTACCCTAATGGTACAGAACATGCTTCTTAGGTAATATAAACCAAACCAAACATTGTTCTACATTTCAAAAAAGCATTACATTTATTTTTCTGCAGACCTGAATACAGACCCTGCCTACTCTAAAAGTCATGAGGTAAAGTATGAACCTATGCTCTGGGAGCTCCTGATAAGATCCAGGAATCTCCTTTCACAGCCTCTATCTCAGGGCCACATCAAATACATGTTCATTCATTGGCCACAACAGTTGATTATCACTCCCTATTTATTTGTAGGTTCACATATTTTTGCTGTTTAAATTTTTTCAAAAATCAAAACCAGGCTCAAGTTACAAGTAAAGTTTGGGTTAAAGAAAGCATTCATGAAATACTTTGTTTTCTGTAAATCAGAAAGTGTATTGCCTGGTTCCCTTCCAATATATATGTGGGCTTTACTCTCCATTCAGAATTCGATTCTAATTTTTAAGTGGCAAGCAAAGTTGAATTATTAATTAAAGAGTCAGGACTCTCTACATGGTGAAGGCAAACACTTTAAAAGACAATTTCCCTAATATTTTACACCTATCACATGAAAACTTTAGCCCTTTAGATGGAAACATTTCAGTGACTTTCTTCATCACTCCCCCTGTTTTGCCATGAAAATTCAACAGATGATAAATTCTAGTAAGAAGAAAACCACACACTGTAAGGCAGAGATCTTTGATAGCATAAAAGAACATTATCGAATTTAATCCCCATAACAAATCAGTGGCAGTATTATCTCATTTATATATAAGGAACCTGAAGCTCAGAGAGGTTGAGTTACTAAAGATGGCACAGCTAGTAAATGGCATGTCAGAATCTGAACCCGCTGCTGGCTGGCTTTGAATCCTTTGCCCTTCCCAACATTAATTTGTGCCTTTCTGGAATTTTGCCAGCCAAGTAGATTTTTTTAAATCTAACTTAAAAATTAACATCTTATTCTCAAAGATTTTTAAAGAAGACATTTAAAGTTATTTTTGTCATCTGTTTCAATATGTCCCAATCCCTTAAGCTAAGAATCTATAATTTTTACTTTACCTAACTATCTCACATGACATAAATTAAGCATGTTTACTCCTTCCAGGTCACTGAAGCAATGCTTCTTTCTAGAACTAGAGTCATATAGCTAGAAGAGATGGTCTGACTTTGTATAGAACCTAAGAAGAAACAGTAAAATGATCTACATGAAAAAAATTCAACTTACAATTTCAGATGACTTTCGTAAGGTAATTTTACAAATTATATTGTTGTACTATCATTATTGTTATTAATAAAGTTACATTTAGGCATTATCGTAGATTTGACCAGATGTGGCAAACAGTTGTTACCATTGTCTTCAACCACAAAATTTGTCAAATTAGAGGTTTTATGCAGTATACAAATAATTAGGAGAAAATACATAAGCAGTATATTTTTATACATTTTAAATACAAAAAGAGCAGGACCTAAAATGACAATGAGCTACAATCTATGCACAGTGAAGCCTGTTTAACTGGAATTCCACTAGTCCAAAATCTATAACAGCTTGAACACAATATACTATATTATTCATTCTGAGTTTGAAAGTTCAAAATAAATCTCAAGATGTTTCTTATCTTATACATGTAAAATATATACATACATACATATATGTATGCATATATACATACATATATATATATATATATATATTTTTTTTTTTTTTTTTTGGAGATGGAGTCTCGCGACATCCAGGCTGGCGTGCAATGGTGCGATCTAGGCTCACTGCAACCTCTGCCTCCCATGTTCAAGCAATTCTCCTGCCTCAGGCTCCAGAGGAGCTGGGATTACAGACATCCACCACCACACCAAGCTAATTTTTGTATTTTTAGTACAGATGGGGTTTCACCACATTGGCCAGGCTGGTCTCAAACTCCTGACCTCAGGTGATCCGCCCACCTCAGCCAACCAAAGTGCTGGGATTACAGGCATGAGCCACCGTGCCCAGCCTATATCACATGCATTTTAAGGTCGCATGGGACCTCGGGAGTCATTCCCTCTGATTCTGTCATTAAGGGATACATATTACAGGATGGTGGTGACATGTAAGGGCTCTGGAGCCAGACTACCCACATTAAATTCCCAACTCTGCCTTACTAACTATGGAACTTTGGGCAAGTTACCTCGTGCCTTTGTTTCCTTCTCCATAACTCACCCCACAGGTCATGAAGATTAAATGAGATAATGCATACCTGTGAAGGGCTCAGGACACTTCTTATGTGTAAGGAACACAACACCCTGAGGCCAGCTGGCCTAGGTGCCTTTCCAAGGAGAATCTGCCAACAAATGTTAGGACAACATCCTGGGACTCTTTTCTGTCTTTTCCATTTGCAAACAGCTTTTAAAAATCCATTTAAGGCCCAGTG
The DNA here is from genome assembly GCA_963573385.1 of Cacajao melanocephalus. NCBI lineage: Eukaryota > Metazoa > Chordata > Mammalia > Primates > Pitheciidae > Cacajao > Cacajao melanocephalus. The sequence continues at coordinate 31,233 of CAUYLG010002944.1, forward strand.
GCTCACACCTTTAATTCCAGCACTTTGGAAGGCTGAGGCAGGCAGATCACGAGGTCAGGAGACCATCCGGGCTAACATGGTGAAACCCCGTCTCTACTAAAAATACAAAAACTTAGTAGAGCGTGGTGGAACGCGCCTGTAGTCCCAGCTACTTGGGAGGCTGAGGCAGGAGAATAGCTTGAATCCAGGAGGTGGAGGTTGCAGTGAGCCAAGATCATGCCACTATACTCCAGCTTGGACGACAGAGTGAGACTCCATCTCAAAAAAAAAAAAAAAAAAAATTCATTTATAACAGCCTACAATTAGACAACCTCACTAATTTTTCCTGGCTACGTACCCTCACCCAATTACTTCTCAATCAAAATTACTTTAAATTACAGATAGTATGACACAGAGGTATGCTAAATGGACTTATGCAGAGTTTTAAGTTGTATATTCAAAAATAACTAGGAAGAACCTACTCGTTTCCCTTTACAATCTGATGTTTCATATTATCCTCTTCTTTGTAGTTCATTCTGTGAAACTTCCATTTCTCATAGATATTTTGTTAAATATTGCCCCTACCCACAAAGTTTACCTCAAAGTATCTACATGGATTCCACTCTCGCATTCTTCCTCTGATTCTTGGCCTGGCCTGCCCACATCTCCTCTGAGGCCTTCCTCCATCAGTTTGCCCATCTTTCCCTTCAAGAGCGGATGGGCACACACAGCCGCCCTCCCACCTCCCATCCATTCTTTCACCCCCACTGCCAATTCCATAAAGCAGCTGGCCACAGACCCCACCAGCTCTTGGCCTCGCTCTCACTGATCTTTCCTTTCTAACACCTTTCACCGGCTGCTTTCCCTCCCACTGCACTGTGGGGCCTGCAGCCTACTTCTCATTCTCTCCTCCTCCGCCCTAGACAATCTTGTCCAGTCTCATGGCTTTCACCAGCACCTGTATGCTGATAACGCCCACTTATTTCCATCCTGACCTTTTCCCTAAATGTCAGGCTCTCTAGTAAACTTCCTACAGGCAATTTTATCTTCATAGCCCAAGGGCATTTTAATGCAACACATTTAAATCCAAAGGGTTCCTCTTTCCCCACTCAGCTCCCTCTTCCTCCTCCTTTCCCTACCTCATCACACAAGCTAGATAGCCTCAAAGCGCCTTCATTCCCTCCGACCCAGAAAATGAGTGAATTCTGCCCCTGTTACTCCCCCAACAGATCTCTAGTCCCTCTCCTCCTCTCCATCCTCACTGGCCCAGATTGATCAGCCCTCACTCCTGACTGACCTTCAGACATGGCCTCTCACAGCCACCAGACTCATCCACATACAGTGCCTTCTCGAAATAATAAAATGCAAATGTGACCATTTTGCTCCCCTGCTTAAAGCCCTCATGCAGGCCATCATCTACTGGAAAATGTATAAGCTCCTTAGAAAGCCATGCAAGGCCCTCCAAGAACTGCTCCTAGCTTCGCTCCCCAACCTCCCCTCCTGCCATTCCCGACCTGAATCCCACAGACCTGAAACTGACCTGTACTGGTCACTGCTATTATCCACAACTTGTTAATTTTCACCTCTTTGCCTTTGCTTACATTATTGTACCTACCATATCCCCACCCCGCTCCCAACCTGGATAGCTCTTATTCTTCCTTTAAGACTCCGATCAGCGCCAGGTGCCGCAGCTCACACCTGTAATCCCAGTACTTTGGGAGGCCGAGGCAGGTGGATCAGGAGGTCAAGAAATCGAGACCATACTTGCCAACATGGTGAAACCTCATCTCCACTAAAAATACAAAAATTGGCTAGCCGTGGTGGCATGCACCTGTAATCCCAGCTACTCAGAAGCTGAGGCAGGAGAATGGCTTGAACTTAGGAAGCAGAGGTTGCAGTGCGCTGAGACTGTGCCACTGCACTCCAGCCTGGGTGACAGAGCAAGACTCTATTTCAAAAAAAAAAAAAAAAGACTCCAATCAGATGTCACTTTCTCTAGGAAATCTTCCCTAAAATACCATGCTGAGTAGGGTACCCCTGTATATGCTCCACAGGATTCTGGGCAGGTAAAAACTCCACTTATACTAATGAAATAATAATCTGTTATTATTATCAGGCTGAAGTATAAACATATCAAGGGCTAGCAATGTGGTCTCTTCACTTCTGTGTCTGGCTCAATAAAAGGATGCTCATCTCAACCCAGAAACCTAGAAATCAGAGAAAGAAAGTTACAAAGTGCAGCTTAAAGCCCTCTATACTGTCGACAGATTCTGTTACATTATTATATATTTTAGGGCTCTAAAACATTACTAAAACAAAGTCTCTCTCTGCCACCCAGACTGGGGTGCAGTGGCTCAATCATGGGCTCATTGCAGCCTTGACCTTCCAGGCTCAAGCAATCCTTCCACATCAGCCTCCCAAGTAGCTGGCACCACAGGTATGGGCCACGATGGCCAGCTAGTATTTCTGTAGAGATGGGGTCTCCCCATGTTGCCCAAGCTGGCCTCAAACTCCTAGGCTTAAGCCATCCTCCTGCCTTGGCCTTCCAAAATGCTGGGATTACAGGCGTGATCAGCCTGTATCACTGTGCCTGGCCTAAAATATTACTTTTGTTCTGCTGAGGAATAAAAGTAAGAAAAAGATTATAAATCAATTTATGTAACCACCTAAATATTAGAAACCAAAACACCCTACATCCTTTCAGACTCCAAAGAATTTTCTCAGGTGCTCTGTTCATACTAAAAAGATAAAACTCTAATTATTGAAAAAAATTAAAGGAAGTCACTTATAAGGACTGGTTCTCAAAAACAGCTAGGCCATATTCTGGGGAAGGAACTACCTCCAATGAAAGGAATATAAACAAGAGTCCTGGTGGTACCCGCTGAGTTGTCTTCTCCTGAACGTGGACATGCTCCTGCGAAGGACTAAGCAGGCTCGCGTCAAACACTGTCCTGGGCTCTACAATATCCCTCCGCACCCAATGATCACTGGTGCTCACTGTAACCTGAGTCCAGACAGGTTAAGGGCTTCATCCTAGACAGTCATACACCTAGGGCCAAGCTGGCCCACCATGGTAAAACATGAGCCCATTTGATTATCCATCAAAAAAGAGAGGCTACTGCACATAGACATAGATGTGAGTTGGAGTAGTGTGGTCTTCCCATTTCTGAGGTTGCCATCTACTTCCTCGAGATGACAGACAGCTCATGTATTTTGCCCAGAGGGTTGCTAGAGCTGTATCCTCCTTTCAGGTGAATCCTCATTTCCACAACAGCAGTGGTCTCCAACCTCTTTGGCACAAGTGACCAGTTTTGTGAAAGACAAGTTTTCCATGAACTAGTGGGGGCGATGGTTTCAAGATGATTCAAGTGTATTACATTTATTGTGTACTTTATTTCTATAATTACATTGTAAGATATAATAAAATAATTATACAACTCACCATAATGTAGAATCAGTGGGAGCCCGGAGCTTGTTTTCCTGCAACTAGAGGGTCCCATCTGGAGGTAATGGGAGATGGTGACAGATCAGCAGGCATTAGATTCTCATAAGGAGCACATAACCTAGATCCCTCACATGCACAGTTCACAGTAGGGTTCATGCTTCTATGAGAATCTAATGCTAGTGCTAATCTGAGAGGAGACGGAACTCAGGCAATAATATGAGCAATGGGGAGCAGCTGTAAATACAGATGAAGCTTCTCTTGCTCACCCTCCACTCACCTCCTGCTGTGCAGCCCAGTTCCTAACAGGCCCTGGACCAATACCAATCCACAGCCAGCGGCTGGGGACCCCGGCACTCCTAAAGAGAAGAGGGACCTGGCAGGATGTTTTAGAATGTGGAAGGATCTAAACATTCAAATCCTGAGGACACTGAGAAGGCCTGGCAAGGAAAGTCCACCTGCTTCCTCCCAGGACACTCTGAGCTTCTATTTTGGTGAACTGCAGAGTCCGTGGCCAACGAAGACACCTACTTCACAGCCTGAGAAGTCTTCGACATCCAACTGCACTTTCTACCTCAGCAGTGCTGAGAAAGGACACCAGAAGCCTCCCTGCCATGGAATACGACTGGTAGGACAAGAAGCAAGTGGACCCTGTGGGGCTCACTTCTCAGCCAAGGCAGGGTCCCGGGGCAAAAGCCCGAATAATGCATCTAAAGGTCACAACCTATCGGACCATCATCAGTTGCTTTTTCTGTTCTTAAGGAACTCCTGAATGTTTCTTCTTGGGACCCAACAGAGTAAACCTCTGAGTCTGATAGTCTTTTTTTGGTGTGGGAGTTTTCTAAATCACCTGTTATTTGTACTATATACTGATAGTCAGTAAACTGTGTTTTCTTCAATGTAAAAGAAAATGTAGGCCGGAAGCAGTGGCTCATGCCTGTAATCCCATCACTCTGGGAGACCAAGGTGAGTGGATCACAAGGTCAGGAGTTCAAGACCAGCCTGGCCAAGATGGCGAAACCCCGTCTCTACTAAAAATACGAAAATTAGCTGAGCATGGTGGTGGGCACTTGTAATTCTAGCTACTCGGAAGGCTGAGGCAGAACTGCTTGAACCTGCGAGGTAGAGGTTGCAGTGAGCCAAGAGCACGCCACTGCGCTCTACACAGAGCAAGACTCCATCTCAAAAAAATATGGAAATGTATTAATTTCATGACACTAGTACTGAAGCAATAATCAAATATTTGCTTATCTTACTACGGGTCTGATCTGTCTTCAGGCTTGAGGGCAACTGTTTTCCTCTCTCTTCCCCTGCAATCTGAAGGAAGAGGTAGAACAGTAGAAAGTAATATTGCTTATTGCAAGAAATGGTTAAACACGATTAGTCAGATCACATAACGGATTATGATGTATTAAGGCAGTATCACAGCCACCAGGAGTATAAATAACAACTGTGGCCCCAAATGATACTAAATACTATTGCAAGCCCTACATCCACCAGTTCACATGTGTCCCAAGACTGCAAGATTTAAATTTGCCCGCTATTCATGAAAATTCACCTTTCTTTTCCAAATCTGAAATAACCCCCATTGTTTAAATCCAGTCTGGGTTTCTCTTGTCAGTTGCAGTTTTCAATGCCTACTTCAGAGGATGAAAATGTGTATATGTACACTCAGGTACTTGTGTGCACACAAATACCCTCCTTAGATAAAGTCAATTAGCTTTCTGTCAGTATCAGAGAACATGCAAAGTCAAGTGTGCCATATTTCCTTGCATCATCCATCCTATATGCAAACATTTTTCTAATGACATAGAACTGGAAATTACGCATGAAAACGGCATCTAAGTTTGACCACCTAATGGACTCAGGGTACTCCGGTAATGGGCAGAGAAGATGGTCAGCAGAGCCGGGACGCAAGGTCGCCAACTGAGGTATCTGAAACCTACTGTTGGTTCCAGGTAGAATCTTGAGTTGTAATTTCTCCCAGGATGCTAGGAAAGTTGCAATTTGCAGCTGTGGCCACGGGGTAGTGCAAGAATTCTGCAAACAGCTGACCCCGCCCCCAGTACTCCTATCCTCCCCAACCCAGCCCTCCCAAAGACAGAATGGCTAGGAGAAAATAGGGACATTTGGTCTGAATCCTGGGTACCTACAGGAGTTATTAAGAGATTCTCCACAAATCCAAAAGTGTCTATAAGACTATCCAGTTACTGCTAGCATTCAAGCCTGGTACAGCAGAAGGTCCCGGGCTTTGAAGGAATGATTAGAACTGAGAGGCTATAAAAAGTGATTAGCCTATTTATTACAAATTATGTTCACTTAGGTTTTTATGTTTACTTCCCACCATATCTCCACTAGAATACAATTAACCACCCCCTCACTCATCAGAATTGTATTAGAAAGACTCACAAAAATAAAATAAATACTGCATCTAAATGTAACCATCAAGCTGTGTGGAACTCTACTGTTATTACACAAAAACATCCCCAAAACAGGGAGAAGAAAATGCAAATGTTGAAACTGCTTCTTTTTAAAGGAAATTTTTATCCATTTAGTCCTTACAAGTCAAAGTTTGGTTTGTGAACAGAATCTATTACTTGGGAGCCGGTTAGAAATGCAGACTCCTGGTTCTATTAGATTAGGATGTGTATTTTAATGAGGCTTCTAGATTATTTGGATGCACCCGCAAGTCTGAGAAGCATTCCCTGAGTGAGAGCTAAGCATACTGACCTATGCTCCCAAAACTATTTTCTACACCCTGAGTCTTTTCTTCTTCTAGAAGCATTCTATGTGAAAACAAACATGTTTTGAAATTTTAAAACAAAATCAGATGGTTTCCCTGAACTGGTGGTGATCCACTACAGTAAAACCTTTTTCTATCTAAACTGCCAGGTAGCTAATTAACATGTCAATGAACACTGACTGAAATTCTGTTCTGTCACTTCATAGCACAGGTAAACAGTACAGATATGACAAGAAAAATTTAACTAAGACCAGCAGACTCACATTGTAGTCCTCTAGGGGATTTTCGAAAACTAATTTCCTGTCCATAAAAAAAGGAAAAGTAAAATTATTTCCAGTATCAAGTTAAGCACATAACTCTAAACGGAGTTGCTATGTTAAAGTAATCTCCAAATTACAGTCATTTTTGTTTACCTCCGCTAACAATGAGCCTCCTGGGAAGAAATTATGTGAAGAAGTTTAAGTACCCTCTGTGCCTTTCTCCACAGGTGAGTGGGGAAATTGCAGAGGGAAAATACACAAGTGAATACAACTAATGACTTCTGCACTCTGATTCCTGCTACCCTGTGAGGGGAATGATCATAGAACTTTGAAGCTGGAAGGAATCTCAGAGAGAGCATATTGCTGCCGCTCTGCTTACCCAGGAATGTCTTTCTACAAAGTCGGATAATTGTTACCCTTTGAGATAGCCCACATCACATCACTGTTAAATGCTCTCACACCCATTGATCTTACTCCTGCCCTTGAGCAACCCAGAACAACTCTATACCCACTTCTTAGCTGAATGCCTTTAAACACTTGAGGCCCCTATCATGTCCCGGTTGTAAGTTTCCTTAGATTCAATCCATTTAGTTTCTTGGACTGGGTGGTGTTCTTTTACTCTGGTACAAACACTGTGTATTTTGTTTCTAGTGAAAATAAATTATGATTAGCCTGACATAATTTAATGAGACCCACAGTGCCAAATGAGGTCATTCGATGTAATGGTTGGTAATGCAATACATTCTCAGTGAAACATAAAAGATTATGTAATGGTTAATAGATCTACATATGTTAGTAGTACAACCATAAGAAAGAGCATATTTGTCTGCTGGACTATGATGCACGACTAAAAAAAAACTACCAACCTCTACTCAAAACCATCCCTGGGTCCCACTGCTAGGGACAGAACGCTGCACCGCATGGACTGCTGAATCTGACCTCACGTGGCCTTTCTGTATCCTTCCTTGTTTATGAAAAAGAGACATTTTTAAGAAAGCAAAGGGTATAGAAGAGCTACATTTGGCATTCAAAGCAATTGACACTTTTATTACTTAACATCACAACCTTATGAGGTAGGCCAGTCTAAGTGCTGTCATTTTATAAGTGATTAAACCAAGACTGAGAATAGGAAATGAGAAAAATCATGAGCTGCCCAGGGCCAAACAGAAAGCAAGGCTGGAGCCAGCTGAATTCAGAAACCTCAATTAAATTCCAAGACAAAAGGGAACAGCCAACATTGAAAATAAGTTTTATGGATTTCGCTTTGAAATAAAGAAACAACGAAAAAAAAATTATGTTACCATTAAATGATACTAAAATCATCTTTTACGGCCTTAATTTTGCCACCAAGGCTTTATTTCCAAAAAATAAAATTAAAAAAAAAAACCAAACAGGCAAATCTATTCCAGGTTAAAAATTCCACTTACACACACACACACAAAATCTTGCATTTCATATTGAGAGGTTTTCTTTTTTCTTAATTTGCCTATTACTTTAACCTGTATAAAGCCAAAGGCCCTCGTTCAAGTTGTTCGAGTGCCATTGATTAGACCGATTGTGGTTAACAAGGACATTCTCCAAAAATAGATTCTTAGCATTTTAAAACCCTCCTACATTTTCACAAAGGAGAATCTGGAACACAGGAAGGAATCATTTCCCCACACACAATACTCATCTTCATCGTCATCAAAAGACATTTGGTCAAAAACCCATCCACATATTAACGCGCACTCTCCCTGGGCTCCTCCTCCCTGGCATCCTCTGGGACCCCAGCCCAGCTGGAGTCCCCAAGTTCTCGGTGCCCTGAAATAACCAGTCTCTCCACCTGGCTTTCTCAGAAACATGCCCCACACAAGGGCTGAGCTCCTCTGCAGCAGATGCAGCACTCCACTGCTTCCCACTGAGGCCCCCTGCCTCCTCCATGGTGAGCGGCCCCCTTCCCCATTGCTGCCCACAGCCCTAGCCCTGGAAGCCACTCTTGGGAAGTCTTTGCCTCCCAGTACCTGCCGAGGCCTCTCCAGGGGTACGCCGAGGGCCAATGAGAGCCAGGCAGTCAACTACACTACATGGTGACCTTTGGCCAGTGTGAGTAAGCACATCTTACAGTTCCAGCTCCGCAGGGCTGCTCTCTGCTAATCAACTCCAGGACACCTGGGGCTCAGACACCTGCACTCTCTTTCTGCCCTTTCTTTGTGCTGTGCTTTGACCCAAAAGGGCTGACCAAAGGATAGGAATAGGCCTTAAAATGTTTGCTTTACTGCAGCTGGAGGAAAGGGTAGAGGCAACTGAGAGTCAAGATCAGGGATCTGTGGCATTTTCTGGCACTATGAAGGGAAGTCTAAAGAGGCCTGGAGGAAGCTGTCCAATGGCCTGGGCATGTCCCCTGGGGGTTGATGTGAAGACAAGCAAAAGCGTCAGTGGGCATTACCAGGCAGTGCCGTTAGGGTGCCTAAAGTGCTAGTAGCTCCGCGTCCCTCCCTGCCTGTGTTAGCCTACCTTCACCGAACAAAATCCACACTTTCCTCCCTCCCTGTTTCTATTCACAGTCTTCCCTCCATGTGGATTTCCTCCTTTTCATTTCCTCCTGAAGCTCTACTCCAGGACCCATTTCAAATGCCACTTAACCATGAATACCTTCCTGTTGAAAGTAAGATATTCACGGTTAAGTGAATATCTTAACCTCCTCAAACAGGCAGCGTAGGCCTTGGATTGCAGATATTTATGGGTATGGCTTATTGTCCTGTAAGTTCCCAACAAACACACTCTCTCCTTTGCATCCTCTACAGCAGGGTTGTCTAAACTGCAGGTTTCAGCCTATGGACGGGAAATTTTTAAAAAGAAAAAAAAAAAAAAAAAAAACAGGATAGGATATATCTAAGTGTATCATACACAGTAACAAGAGATATTTCATGACACTCTTTGTTTCAGTTATGTGTATGCATGTGCAAGGGGTGGTGGGTGACAGTGTTAAATGTATATTTGTTACTGGGGGTCACGGTGTGAAGCATTTGAAAGTCACTGCCTTAATGGTACCTCTTCCCTGCCTAATACTCTGAATGCTTACTGAATTGAACAGGTTGATGAGTATGAAATGATCCATGTATTATAACTTTGAAGGCTCCACCTTAAAGGAATATAAAGAATAATGACTATCTGAACAAAAGTATATGGATCTGGCTTATATGAAGCTATGGAGGAATGGGGTGAGTGCCAGGGAAATCAGAATATTTATTATACTATTCTATGTTGATAGACTTTCTCTCCAATGATTAAAATGTGTTAAGATTTAAGGAAGATGAAATACAAGTTCATTTTGGAAAACTTCACAGAATCTACCTCATGAGTCTGCATCTTTAAAATATGCAGTATAGGTAATTTCACCATGACGCATAAAACGGTCTTTCAGAGACACCATGAAAGCCCTTGTTCAAGTTTTCTTTGCCCAAGATGCCCCAATGTACTCTCAATATTCCCACCCCCACCATCTGTAAAAATCCCACCTGTCTTCCAAGACTTAGTTCAAAGGCCACCTATTTCATGGAAGCCGTTTTTTTAATTCAATTTTTCCTCTTTCCATCCTCTACTACCACCCCAGTCCCAAATATGGTCTCTTTTCTGAATCACCAGTGTTGAAAGCTTCCTTTTTCAAGTGTGTACTTGTCTTAATTTCCTCACTAGACAATATTAATATGTACAACCTACACTTTACTCATCTGTGCATCCCCCACAGCAACCAGCAAAAGGTCTTGTACTTAAGAGATGATCAATAAATATTTGTTAAATGAATAAATGAAAGCAACAGATGGCCTGTTAAAAAGGATGGTCATTATTTTAAAGGCCCTGAGGAATGGCTTATATGTCTAGCACCTAATCAAAAGCTGGTGTACCACAGGAGGAGGAGCAGGGAATGGAGGGGACGGCCTTGCACCTCTGCGTATCTGTCCCTGTTAACTCACTGAATGCCCAACTCTTCAAAACTCTACAGAACAAAGCTACACTGTCGGGTGCTGAATGAGCACCTTCACCTTGTTCCAAGTCCTCCAATCTTGCTTCAAAGCAGAAACTGGAAGTGGAATTAGAGATGGAAATCAGGACTATCTTTTTCAACTTTAAGGTATGGCTGAAAAGGTTGAAACAGCCATCTGGATAATTCAGGTTCAAAAAACCCATCCTGAAAAATAAGTATGGATGTTTCAGAGTCGGGGGAAGAGTATGCAAGGAGGCAAAGGAGGTAGTTCTTGAATTATCAATTGATTGTGTATATTGATTATATTCAACAGAACTGAGATTTTCCCTTCATATTATCTATACAGTCATTTGAGGACACTTTCTGAAACTGTCAGAATAAACTGGCTTGGATTCAAAGCCACAGTCATAACTAATAAACTCCAATTTGTTCAACTGGAAAATGATGTCCATCAATTAGAAAAAGTTGTTAGGGATTAAAATAAGATTCTCTTTTGCCATTAATCTGTACCTCCTCCTCTCCCTTCAAAAAAAAAAGGTTTTCTATGGTGAATTAAAGAAAGACGTTTTCAATGGTCTTTATTTAAAATGTACATTGCTCTAATACAGTAATTCATAATTAACAGGTATACTTTCCTAACTATAGTATTTTATTTTCAAATTTGTATTGTTAATACTATTTAGGGCTCTAACTTTCTCTTTGATATTTTAAAAGAACCTTAACTTCCAGTCCATCAGGTTTTGTTTTGTAATTAATTTCAGAGCTGTCCTTATAAACTGAGAGACATCTGAAGTACTCTAGAAAATGGCATTGTTTGACTGGATTTGAAGTCAGACAGTTGGGCTTTGAGGCTAATTTTTGGTGGAAATATAGCTGCTACATATTTAGATGTGTGTCTCTGGGCAGGTTAACCTATCTCCCCATCTTCAGTTTTCCTATCTGTAACATAGAACTAATAACAATACTTGCTTTATAATGTTGTGAAGATTAACTGAGTCGAAACATGAAATGTACCCAGAACAGTGTCTGATAAGTAAATGTTAGTTTTAAAAAGTTTGCTGTCATCTGTTTTATGACCTCAGTAAAGCCATTTAACAGTTCAAAGCTTCTATTTCCTCATCTACAAAATGGGACTACTACCACTTACCCTTTCCAGGATTAAGACATTCAAACAAGAAAACAATGGATATCAAAATATTGGACACACAGAAAGTACTCAAATATTCATGTTTTGAACCATTTATAAGCTTAAAAATAAACCATAAACTTAAAAATTTATGTAAACCATAAAACTGAGAACATATCATCCAAAAGTTCATCTGTAACTGAGAAAAATGTCTAAACATGTTAGAAATGCATACCCAAGTCTGGTTTATCTTTAACTTACCAGAAACATAAAAGCTTTTGTAAAATGTAATTCTACATTTGCAAAACTGGAAACTCTCTCTGGTCAAGCCAAACTGCCCTAGTATATTGTGATCAAGAAAGTCTGCATGCTGTCATAAGCCAAAAATCAATACACTGATTAAAATCTGATTGCATGTACATCAATTTTTTAAAAAACACGTATGTTTCTGCTTTTTAAAAAATAATAAATGTACTGTATCTACTGTAAATTTCAAGTCAATTCAAAAGATATTTATTTTGTGACACTGCTCCAGGGTAATTCAGCTGGGAACTAAGGATGCAAAAGGAAACAGAGCTCAGGACCTGCACAGGAAGAGCCCACAAATTATGGCTGAAAATCTCAAAATATTACTTATAAAAGTCATGAGGGGGTTCACTTTGAATCAGCAAACAGACAAGCAGCATAAAAACATACCAAAACAGTAAGTTCTTCCCTTTGATTGAAAAACTGCCTTTTAAAAGCAAACGTACAGTTGCTATCTGGAAAGCTATTGAATTTGTGCCAGAAACCAACATTTCTAAATGTAAACCTATAAAATAATAGGTATCTGTAAATGAAACCCCAGGAGCAGCAACATAGTAATTAGCAACTTTTTACAGAGTCATAACATGTTTCATATTCTCTCTGCCCTGGCTCTTTGAAGTTTCTAGTGCAATATGTAAAAGTTTTATTACATTAGGGCCCATACTTGTATGTTTTATAGGCACCAACATTATGCAGAGCAAGCTGTACTTACTCATCACAGGATCTTTTGTAAGAAACCGTTCGATAATGTGCTAGCTTTGTGTCCAGTTTATTTTGCTACACCTGTCTTTAGGAAAATAAAAGTCACTGGAAACCTAAACCACAGAAAATATACACAGATCCACATATCATCTATATGAGTCATAAATCATAAAGCAGTTTAGCTTTAAAACTGTACATTGCATATTCATGTACACACCACTTGCAGTTTTAGACACATGTGAACTATTTACTGAATTAAAGCAAAAGCAAAAAAAAAAGCTCAGCTCTACAATAAGCGATTACCAGAGGCAGAACAGAGTGCAGTTAATATGCTTGTTCCAGCAGATGTTCATCCCCGTAAATATTAAACATAACACAAGTTCCTCCAGGAATATGCAGGCAGTAATTTTATCACCTGAGTAGTGCTGGTTGGAAACATTTAAGAGATAGTGGGGGGCGAGGGGGGGGCAGAGAAAGAAGGGGGAATAAGGGGGATATTGAACCAGCCAATGGGATTTTTAAGACACCTGCAACTGGAATTAAACTGCTTCCAGCAGCGATTTACCTACAGCAGCTCCCCAGTGTGAGATCCCCGAGAAACAGAACCTGGAGTGCCCCCCGGGCTGCGAGCTGTGAGCGTGGCAAAAAGGGATACCCGGGGCGCCTGAGTGGGGTGGGGAGGAGGAGTGCAACTGTGAAGACGTGTGAAGAGAGGACCCAGAGGAATTGTGAACCTCGAGGAAAGGAGTCTCCCTGGGCCAAGGCCTCTGGAATTCCCGCACGGAGAAACACTCGTCTCCTGCCCTGGGTGTTCACTTTTCCATCTCGGTAGGAGTGGGTGGGAGAGACAGAAAGGATGCAGCCGAGACCGGGCGCAGGCAGGGAGGCTGGAGCATCCTCTAAGGGCACTTCGCTGCAGCGCCAACTCCAGGGGGTCGCTGGTGCCAGCCGGAGGCTCTCGGGGAGGAGGGAGGGGGCGCAATCGGAGGGAAAGGAAGTGAGAGGAGCAGGGGGCCAACGGGTGGATCCCCAGGCATTAGTGACAGTCTTCAAATCGCTTCTTTTCCTCCCCAAAGCTGCGCTCTGCCCCTGGCTACCGTGGTCACCAGCCCCTGGGTTGGGGCGGACCGCCGCGAGGGGCACAGGAGAGGAGGAAACAGACCGGCAGACGGCCGCGCATCCCCCCCGGGAGGCAGGAAAGGGCCGGCGAGGCGGGCGCCCCCGACCCACCCCACCCCCACGGCGGCCGGCCGCCCGGAGCCCCCCGCCCAGGTGAGGGAGCGCGGGCCGCCGCGGCCGCCCCTCGCCGCTCCCGCCCCCCGAAGCGGCCGGCACGGGGACTCACCACAGCGACTCGAGGTCCCATTCCTGGAGCAGGGCTAAGTCGAAGCTGTCCATGGTGGGAGGTGTCAGCGCCGCCGCCGCTGCTACCGCCGCCGCCGAGGCTCGGGCCGCCCGCGCGCTGCAACGAAAAGCGCCGCTCAAGGTGCATCCCAGCCGCGCCGGAGTGGCCGCCGCCCGCCCGCCGCCCGCCCCCGGGTCGGAGCTCCCGGCGCCCCCCGCCCTCGACTCCGGGCCGGCCGGGCGGGCAGCAGCGGCCAGCGCACTCACCCGCTCCCTGGCTTGCGCGCAGGCACACTCAGGAGAGAGCAGCAAGCTCGCCCCGCCGCCGCCGCCGCCCCCCGCCCCCGGCCCAGCGCCCGCCCCTCCTCCCCTCCCTCCCGGCGGCCCGGCCCGCTGCAGCCGCCGCCGCCGCGGTGCTCTGCGCCCGCCCGCCCGCCTCTTTCTCCTCCGGGAGGCGCGTGTGCGCGGGCGAGGCCGAGGCGCGCGCGCGCCGTGAGCCCCGCGCCGCGCCCGCCCCGCGCGCCCCTGCCCTCCCCGCGCTGCTCCTCGGGGTCCCGCGGCGCTCGCAGGCCGCGCCGCTCCGCTCTGCCGCCAGTCTCCCGCCGCCTCCGCTGCCCGCCCGCCCCTCGGCAGCCCAGGGGTGCCCGGGGCGGCCCCGCAAAGCGGGAGAGGGCAGCGAGGTGGCGGCGCCGACTGCGGGGGGATGCGGAGCTTTGCCTGGCCCTGCCGCATCCCTCGGCCGCCCGCCCGCGCCTGGCCCCGCCCGGCCCTGCCGGGGCTGCACGCACTTCTCCCTAGGCCCAGAATCCACTTGACCCTGCTGGGCGCTCCCGGGGACGGCGGACCCGGGTGGGTGCGGGGGAATTCCCCGGCCGCCCAGGCGCGGGGAGAGTGAGCTCTGCCGCCTGCAGCAGCGCCCCAAACAAACCGTTTAAGGTCTCTGGAGCCCGCAAGTTCAGCGAAATAAAGGGGCGGCGCGGAGGAGACCTCTTCCACCCAGACCTGATCTCTGCGGTTTGGCCTCCAGTGGGGGTCCCACCCCCCCTCCAGCTGGCCAACCCTGGAAACTAACCTCCTTTCTATTTTTTACGGGGAAGGGGGACAGTCTGGCCTCCGGGTGTCGACTGCAAACTTGCCGCCAGTCTCCGGTCTGGAGAGGCAGGTGATCAGCTAGAAGGGTGATAGAGTCTCATCGTAGCTCTTAAAGAGTAATAATAACCTCCCTCATTGTAAAGACAGCTCTTCCCCTGGCTTACTTTTTTAGACATGCTGAGAAGCGCATGTCTCGGTCAGGGCCATACCTCTGCTTCTCCACAGCTGGCCTAGAACCGGAAGCCCCTCCAAGGCCCCCTGACTCTCCTGACCTCTTGGCCACAGCTCCGGATTCTCACCAGGGATTCCCCAGCATTCCTAGAGAGCAGCACAGAGCCTGCAGTTATGCCTTACCACGCACACCAAACCTCGCACTCCCAGCCAAAAGAGAGTCCCTTCCAGCACTCTCCCCTTTGTTCCTTTTTCTGGACAAGAACCGCTGACGGGCTGCCAGAAATGGAAACCCTTAGGTGCAAGTGACAGGATCCTTCCAGCGTCAAACCGAAGAGTCACCCTCTCGCCTCACCCACCTCCGAATGAGGATTAACAAACTCAGTTCGGGACACAGAAGACCAAAAGGCCAATGAGACTTCTTTCCTATTTGAGACTGGATTTCAGAATACTCAGGCTGGCCCCCTTCTTCCCCCAGCTCTGAATCAATCCTTTCATCATTAGCATCCATAACTAATGTGCAAAATGTAAAACGCTAAATTAAGGCAGAGTCGGCATCAACATAGTCTGGGAAAATGGAATTGTTATTTTACAAGCTGATAACTCCCAGCCCTTAAAACTCCCCCTCATTAACTGAAGGTAGCAACAAGGTTAGGAAAGAACAGAGAATATACAAATACGGGAAAAACTACAGGTGTAAAGGACTGTATGCCCAAATCCCAACGCACAGTGTATTTGGAGAAAAGGAAAAAAAAAATCTGTCTTCCTAATATCTCCTTAGCATAAAGCCTGGCTGGAAATGTTTGCTTTGGCGAAAGTGAGATGGAGACATTGAGACAGCATTCCCGGGAACAAAGGCTGGGGGTGGAGGGTGGAGGAGGGAGCAGGAACAGCCCCTGTCTGGAAGAACTGCAAGTTCTGAGGCCTGAACAAGAAATGTGTCCTGTTCCCGTGCTCCTGGCTGCAGCTGGGAAGCTTCTTCTAAAAGGAGACCTCCCGGCCCTCACCGGGATCTGGCTTTCCTTCCCTTCCCACCACATCTGTTTATACAAAGGAGGGCCGCTGAAGGACAAACATAACCGTGTTTACTGCGAGTCCCATGCTGGGGTTGGAGCTCAGATACAGATTTGCCCTCACCATGGAGGCTGAAGATAAATAGATGATCCCAGAAAAAGAGGGAAGGCACTGGGATAGTATAGAGCTGGTTGAGGGGTTTACTCATGAAAGCTCTCCCCAAAACCATGTAGTAACAGGAAGATTTATATTTGAATTTAAACTCTCATGTCTTGTGTTAATATATGAGAGCGCATGCACCTAAAGCAATTGCAAGGCGAGTATTTAAAAATGTGTCTTCAGGAATAGCCATGATTTTCTGTTTGGTGCCTCTAACATGGGGATAGTTGGATTATTATTTCCAGTGTTATGTTTTTGTGTTAATAGTGTCTTTGAGAATGAGGGCTTTTGAGGAAACCCAAATAATAGTTGCGGATACTGTTTTTTACTAAGCTGTCATGGAGATAAATCCAAATTAATCGTTTTTACAAGTAAAATGTAGAACAGTTAGTGAGAGCCTTTATGGGAGATCTTTATTATTTATCTGGTTTATGAAGATGTTCCTGTTATCCTCCAGCCCCTGGGTACACAAACTAAAACGAACACTTAATCTAGTTGTCAAAATTTTAACTCCTTAATACAAAGCAAAAAAAGGGTTTTGACTTTTGGGGATTAGAATGACAGAAGTAAAAGGGAAATTTTTTAAGTAAAAGGGAAGTTTTTTATCTAAAATAAAAATTTTAGAATGATGTTTTCTATGAAGCTGTATCTTAGCTTTTGCTCATCCTATAGTGCTTGTGACCCGAGGGACTTTTCTCCCCACATGGATGCAAGCAACACCCCTGGAAGCTGAATCAAACCACCCAGCTGAGAGGAGGGCTACTGGGGGAAACAGCTAAATGAGAGGAGCTGATTGGCTTCCTGGGTCAGGTTGGTTGGTTGGCTGGTGTAGACTAAATGTACCAAAGAAAGAGACTAACAAATGAATCCTCCTCAGCCTGGGGCCCTACTTATATTCTGCCAACCTAGAACTGGAAGCCTCCTAAATAGACGCAGAAACAAACCTATAGCATCTAAGATCTCCCTTCAGATATGATTTGATAGAAAAGAAGCCTTGCATGGCTTTAATTCATGCCTTATTCTGAAGACTCAGCTGCAACTCAGAGGTCACTTTTGTAACCAAGTGGGATTTTTTTCTCTTTATAATCCCACTATTCCCCTAGAAAAATATGTCTGGCCAAAAGCCGGCTCTGCAGGTGGTCCTGCTGGAAGTTGATAGGAGCAGCATCGAGCTGCCTCAGCCCCTACAGCATCTTCAGCTTTATCCCTAAGGATACCATTCTCTCCTGTTCCAGCAAAGCTGCAGATGCATCACTCCATCTGCTTCTCCTTCCAGAGGCTTCTTGGGTCTTTGAAACTGTATCCAGGGATTGCAGGATAAACCTTCTAGGCTTTCTCCTTGCAAATTACATGCTAATATGTTGAGCTCCGGGACAGCATAGATTTTAGATCCACTCAGGAGTTCTTGTGTCTTCAGACCTTTCCCTCTCTCTCCACAGGTATCTCTGAGTGGTTCTAACCTAGGATTCGAGGTGCCTTTCTTTCTCTGTTTTTTTCATCATTCACCAGGTCCTGAGCAGATGGTGTGGCTGTGCTGGCTGTCATCACTCCTCCTATGTTTCCATGGAAACATGGGGCATAGGGACCATCTCCGCCTTGGGCTTTCTGACAGTATCCTCTGGCGGAGAACTTCAGTACTCGTGCTCCTCCCCTTAGCCTGTTTGCTGTCCTGGGGATTTGGAGCCCTTTCTGGGGCCCTGGGAGCCAGGGTCATTTCAGAGATCATCTAAGGACATACTCCCTGCAAATGGTTGTGAACTGGCTGGGAAAAGGAGGGAGGGAAGAAAGGGGGCCAATACCCCAGTCAAGGGCTGAGACCTGTTTTAGATGGCACCATATTGGGACTATCTGTCCCTGCAGCCAGCTTCCATAAGAGCTGAATATTGCCCAGATGTCAAGAGATGCTCCTAGGGTTTCATCTGCTCATCAGACAACAGAGATTTATTAAGTGTAAGTACTTGCTGAGGTTTTACGCTTCACTGACATTCTGCCCCCTTGGGAATGAATGTTCCTGGGAATGTTCATTTCTTTCTTTCTCTTTCTTTCTTTCTTTCTTTTTTTCTTTCTTTTTCTTTCTTTTTAACAAAACCAGGTTTTTCCCTAAGGAATGCACCTTCCTCAAAGTTTCCAGCATCCTCCTGCCTACATAATTCACTTATATAGCCACTATGACATTAATTAGATTCAGAAGTCCATGGAAACAGCAGAACTAGACAGGGTCAGAGGGCAAGCAGGGCAGAGAAAAGAAAGGGGAAAATGAGCCCTGGGAGAGGAGAAGGAAGTGGAGGGAAGTTTTTCATGCCCTTCAAGCACCAAACAAAACACAGATAATTTCAAAAGTGGTCTGCCACTATAACATTGCTTAAAGAATTAAGGTATTGACAAATTCAAGAGTGCTTTAAAATAAAGTGGATGGGGCATAAGCATTTCATGCATGTTTGTTTTGATGTTAGTTGCTCCTTATACAGCTGGTACTAAAGGTTGGTGGGTGAAGCTTCCTACATTTTTAAAAGAAAAAAAAAGGCAGGCACACAAGCTAAAGTTGAAAATGCAGTCAGGAAGGACATTTACTTTTCATGAAAGGATCCAAAAAGCGTCTCCTATCACAGATCATGTATTCTATGCCATGCTGCCCCATGTTGGGGGATAATCTCCTTATTTTGGAATGTGAAAAGATCCCTTGGTGCTGGTAACAAGAACCAGTCGTCCTGACTTAAATCTTAATATCCCCACAGGTTCTTTTTTATGCTGCTTCAAGATGTGCCCTGGCCATTCGTGCAAGTTTCGAGGACTCTGTTGAGACCCTGTTGAGAATGTGAGGTAACTAACCACATCATTAGCAAACATGTCTATATTACTATCAACTGGGTGATATTCTAAGTATCAACTCCATTTAGTCCTCCCAAAAGCACATAAGTTATGTTGCCATTGTTTTTATTTTTCAGGTGAGTATGCTAAGGAACAGGTTAGTGTCACAAAGCAAAGCATGGCAGATTGGGAATTGGTATGGTATCACTGGCAGCTGTGATACCATACTCCACCTCCCACAACTTTTGCCTTAATTATCTATAGCATCGGCGCATTCTCATGCTCACAGGCACTGAAATAATGAAAGTAATACAGTCCCAGTTGGAAGGTGAGAGAGAGCCCTCTACCCCTCTCTGCAAGTCTCCTCTCACCCAGTTTTGCCCCTTGGGTTCTGCCATAACAGCACCTGGAATGAGGCACTCCTTGTCTCTAGCCTCAGCGTCTTCCTTTGCAACAAGAGAAGGCTTGATTGAATGTTCTTTGTCTCTGTCAGTTTTTGTCTCTGACAGTTCTGAAATGTTATAGTTCTGTTTTTTTCAGTTGTTCTTCCTGAGCACTGCCAGACAAGAATCTCTGGAGTATGTCAGGAGAGTCATAAACCTTTTCTTGTTTAAAGGTAGGACTCCCTTCTTGGCTTAAACAAATCTCAAGGTGTTGGTCTGCTTCAAATGGGAGTGCTATGCTATCTGTGAAATATTAACAGATGGCAAGAGGAATGTGTTCAGGAGGGAGACACTTAGCTTAGGTCTGGGGGAAGCATGGGGAAAAAGTCAGAATACAACTGTGGGTGTCAGACTCTTTTCTCTGGGGCACCAGAGAGTATTCAAGCATGGATTGGTGGTCCCCACACAGCCCCCAGAGGAAACCGAAGCTGAAAATGCAGCAATTATGGTTCACAGCCTGAAAACAGTGACATTTCAAAATTACATCTTAATGTGTAAAACATTGATGGGGAAAGGGCAGCAATAGAAGATCCTCACAAGGTCTTTCAGATAGAGGCATCTCCCACTGCTCAGAGTCTCGCTGGAAGTCCCCAAGTCCCAAACAAGAAGAAACAGACACCAGAGTTCACCTAATCAGGAGCTTGAGATAAACAATTTCAGGCCCCAGACATGGCTGGCTGCTCACCCAACATCCATCTGTACTTGTCCTTCATAGCAAAGCGTAAGTCTGATTTGAGGAAGTCACAAGCCCAGCTCACATAACTGTATTTTCCAGTCTCTCTTATTGCAAGAACTGGGCATGTAACTCAGTTCTGGCCAATAAGACACCAGTTTATGTCAGCTGGGATTTCTCAGAATGTTTTGCTTCCCTGCAGTAGATACCGCCCCTTCTTCTAGGTCACTTTCTTCTTCCTGTCCAGAATGCAGGTTGAGGCCTGAGGTGGAGAAGCCATCATGGATTTTAGGAGCAAAAGCCACAGACTAAATTTGGCAGGTCTGAAGTTAAAAGGAAGCTAGGTCCTTGATAACTGCTTCATATAACTCTACCATCTTTGGACCATCCTGCCTAGATCTGGACTTTCGGGAACAAAAGAAGACCCTATGTGGCTAAGGCAGTCTAGCAGTGTTTTGAACATTGCAGCTAACCCATTAGAGAAGTCACAGTCCCTTAAGTGTGCCCCGCACATTGCTAGGTATAGTCAGGTCTACCAGATTTCCCGTCCTATATGCCCCAATGAGGGCAGCACTGCCAAAGAATTAAGTGTGATTTACAAAAAACTATGATTATTTCCTTACATGTTATCTTGCCTTCTGAGTTCACTCTAATTGTAAGCAAGTTATTTAATAAGAAACTCATGCTCAATTGTCTGAAGACTGATTAATCTGGCTCCAGCATTTTTTGAATATTCCACATTATTAATTGTTTCTTTATTTTCATGTTATTTGTTAACCTGGTTAAGTTGCTGTTATATCCTCACAGGGATACTAACAGATTGCATTTATGAAAAACACTGTAGGAATAATAATAGTCAGCCTTTCTTGTGTCCTTGCCACATACACAAAAATATGCATGTTTCAGAATTTGTCATTGTTTCTACCAATAAACTAATTATCACTGTATGAAGCTGATTTACTTCAGAAGAACTTTAGGAAAACAACTAATTAAGTACAGTATGTTGAAATATAAACTGCATTACAGGGTTAGAACCCTATAATAAGATCGCAGAAGCTTGAAAGTTGGGAGAAAGCATGGAGTCTCTCTCTAGCTAACCTCCTACCCATTGCAGCAATTCCCTCCATATCAACCCTGGTATGGCCAGTCTCCACATGAACGTTTCCAGTGATAGGGAGTGCACTCTCTGAAAAGCCTCCCTATTTTATTTTCAAGAGCTCAGCTCTAGCTGGAACAACATTTTTCCTTATATTTATGGATCCCAAATTGATTTCCCTGTACCTTCTTAACGTATCACAGGCTCACAGTAAGCATGCAATTAGAGCTCAGCTTCGCTGAATTCGTTCTGTTGGTCCTCCATATATTGAGACTTATGGGCTCAAGTATTTCCTCAGCACTTTGGTAGAAAGAAGTCTTTGCTCAGTAGAATACCATACAGAGAGGGGGAGTCAGTCTCTTAAGAGGAGCATGTGGGCATAGAGATGAGAGAAACTCCAACTTCTAATTTGGAGTTTGTTTCTTAGAAGAAGGGAGCTTCATAAAGAAGTTGGAGCTGGCCACAAGAAGGAAAATGCCCACTACAAGATAGGAGGCAGGAAACCCCTGGAAAGAAAGATACCTCCCTGCTAGTTTTCAAGAAAGAGGCTGGGCCAGGCATGGTGGCTCATTCCTGTAATCCCAGTACTTTGGGAGGCTGAGTCTGGAGGATCACTTAAGCCAGGAGTTCAAGACCCGCCTGGGCCACATGGTGAAACCCCATCTCTACAAACAATAAAAAATTAGCTGACCGTGGTGGCACATGCCTGTAGTCCTAGCTACTCAAGAGGCTGAGGTGGGAGGATCATTTGAGCGCCAAAGGTCAAGGCTTCAGTGAGCTGTGATCACACCGCTGCAAGACCCTGTCTCCAATGAAAAAAAAAAGAAGCTGCACAATGGGAGGTAGAAAGCAGGAGCCCAACGTCATGAGAGGAGGAGAATGAAGGAAGGGGCTCCTACTAGAGCTACAGGCCTGAGGGTCAGCCCTGCTTCACTATCAATAATGAGAGCAACTCTTTCCAAGGATGGCTCCCAGTGTTTTTCCAAAGCTCCTACTCACCTGTGATGCTTATTATAATTCTATATACTTGGCACAGACAGTTACAATTTTATGAATTTAGCATTGCTTTCTGTCACTCTCTAGACAACAATACGAGGTTTATTACAACATAAAGGGAAATTCATCCTCTTGGACCTGAGTGAGTGTCAGCCCAAATCCCCATGCTGTCATCCCTGTCATCTTCCCTTGAAGAATGCAACCTCAAGTCAGGGCTGAAGTCAATGGGGATGCATTCCCAAACCAGGGTCCTGGGGTCAGGCCCCAAGACGATAATCTCAATGATCACATAAGTCATTTCAGGTATTGATTCACTGAACAAACATTATCGAGTACCTATTATGTGCCAAGCAGTGAGCTAAGAAAAAAGATGGGAAAGAGAAGCTTAAAGGGCCAAAAAGCCAACTGTCTAGAAGATAATGCACACACATGTTAATGCACTTACTTATCCTTGAATTGAACAAATATTTCTTGACTTAGGTACTTAGAACTATACCAAAGTGAAGCAGACATGGTCTCATGAAACAGGCCATATATAATGATGTTTAAATATGCTTAGTGCTATGATGAGAGAAGTGCAGGAACTCAGGGAGATCTTCCCAGAAAGAATGACCGGCTTGCATTCCAAGTCAAGAACTGAATTATCGAGACGAGGTGAATTGAGGAGAATGGAATAGAACAAACGCCGTGTACTGTAACGTATTACCTGCTCTAACAGAAGCATGTTTGTGGAGCTGTAGGAGCAAAAGCAAGAGGGTGATGACCAAGGCACTCCTAAAGGGCCTCGCCCCTGACATTGGGCTGGGTCTAATGGAATGAAAATCAAGGTGAGGGTGAGGTGGCAGTGATGGAAGAGCATTCCAGGCAGAGGGGAAAGCACAGAATAGGGCACAGAGGCCAGAAGAAGCATACAATACGAACTCCTAACAGAGAAGGTTCTATGTGGTCAAAATGTTGCCTTGAGGTGGGGGGTTGTAGAAGTCAGTAGGTCAAATGGGGGTTGGGGGAAGAAGCAGAATAAAGAGAGAAGGAAAAGGAGCCAAGGCCAGGGCAAGAGATTGGGGCCAGATGGGAAGAAACCTGTACTAATGTTGTAAAAACATTTTCACGTGAGCAGGAAACCAAGATCAGAGATTCAGGTAAAGCAGCAAGTGAACACCCAGCTGCCAAACCCAGGGGGACAACTGAGAATTGAAAAGAGGAAATGGCTTCTGAGAAGCCAGAGAAAGTATTTCACCAAGGATTCAACCCAGGGGTTTTTCTTTTCTTGGTTGTAAAATCCAGCAAGTCTGGAAACCCCTTCCCTCTGCACAGAGCTGGCCATATCATTTGCAGGGTCCAGAGCACAGTGAAAATGTAAAGTGCCTTGTTCATAAATTATTAAGAATTTAAAATGTTGATAGCAGAGCTTTAGATAAAGATAGCACCATTCTAAGGTTAGAGCCCTGTGTGACTGCACAGGTTGCAGGTCTATGAAACCAACCCTGAAACCCTGCTTTTTTTTTTTTTCCTTTTATTTCTTTCTTTATTTTATTTCTTTCTTTTTTTTTTTTTTTTTTTTTTTTTTTTGAGACAGACTCTTGCTCTGTTACCCAGGCTGGAGTACAGTGGCATGATCTCAGCTCACTGCAACCTCTGCCTCCTGGGTTCAAGCGATTCTCCTGCCTCAGCCTCCTGAGTAGCTGGGATTCTAGGCACTCACCACCACACCCGGCTAATTTTGATATTTTTAGTAGAGATGGGGTTTCGCCTTGTTGGCCAGGCTGGTCTCAAACTCTTGACCTCAAGTGATTCACCTGCCTCAGCCTCCCAAAGTGCTGGGATTACAGGCATGAGCCACTGTGCCCGGCCAGCCCTGCATTTTTGCACTATCAGGCATCCTTCTACAGGATGGGTGGGTGATGGCTCCCTGGAGCCTGGGGTCACAAGGACTAACTGAGCAGCACATTGAGAGCTCTGCACTGAACTCATAACGTCGTGCAAACTCCCTTGTTGAGTCCATTCCAAAATGAAAAGTTTCTTTTGGTTCCTGATTATACTGATAATATACACGCAGGAAGACAATTCAAGCCATGCACAGCAGTAAGTATGTATTTGGGGGGGGGGGGAATATCAAATTATAGGTACGTACTTTCCATTTTTTTCTCCCCTTTTTATGAGAAAGTCCTCAAAAAGACTTTTGTTTGTTATGCAAGGTGATGATCGAGATGTAGCTTAGGGAACCTGAAAAGAGGAGGAAATGGTTCTACAAAATTAACATGTGGGATTTCCTGGTGAGCTTCCTAAAATTGGCTCATAGCTCAATTGCATTGTAATCACAGAGCAGACTCTATCATTTTGATACTTTAAAACTTGTTGAGATTTGCTCTGTGATCCCACATATAGCTAATTTTGTAATTATCCCATGCGTGCTTTAAAATATGTGTATACCAGCCAGGAGTGGTGGCTCACCCCTGTAATTCCAGCACTTTGGGAGGCTGAGGCAGCTGGATCACTTTAAGGTCAGGAGTTCAAGACCAGCTTGACCAACATGGTGAAACCTCGTCTCTACTAAAAATACAAAAATTAGTTGGACATGGTGGCGAGCACCTGTAATCTCAGCTACTCAGGAGGCTGAGGCAGGAGAATCGCTCGAACCAAGGATATGGAGGTTGCAGTGAGCCAAGGTCATGCCATTGCATTCCAGCCTGGGTAACACAGGGAGACTCAGCCTCAAAAAAAAAAAAAAGTCTTATAATTTTTTTAACGTTTTTCTTTACATATTTGAAGTCAAGCTATTAAGTAAGATTGGACAGGCATGGTGGCTCACGCCTATAATCTCAGCATTTTGGGAGGCTGAGGTGGGCGAATCACCTGAGGTCAGAAGTTCTAGACCAGCCTGACCAGCATGGAGAAACTCTGTCTGTACTAAAAATACAAAATTAGCCGAGCGTGGTGGTGCATTCCTCTAATCCCAGCTACTCAGGAGGCTGAGGCAGGAGTCACTTGAACCCAGAAAGTGGAGGTTGTCGTGAGCTGATATCGTGCCATTGCACTCCAGGCTGGGCAACAGAGTGAAACTCCATCTCGATCAATCAATCAATAAATGTATGTTCCTACGATTTAGAATAGTTACATCACACTGTTGAATTGCCCTGTTATAGTGATGAGTGGTCCCTCTTAATCTATTTAGATTTTTGCCTTAAAAATCTACTTTGTCTCAGGCCAGGCGCAGTGGCTCACGCCTGTAATTCCAGCATTTTGGGAGGCCAAGGTGGGCAGATCACCTGAGGTCAGGAGTTTGAGACCAGCCCGGCCAGCATGGTGAAACCCTGTCTCTACTAAAAATACAAAAAAATTAACCAGGTATGGTGGCAGGAGCCTGTAATACCAGTTAGTTGGGAAGCTGAGGCAGGAGAATAGCTTGAACCCGGGAAGCAGAGGTTGCAGTGAGCCAAGATCGCATGATTGCACTCCAGCCTGGGCAACAAGAGCAAGACTCTGTCTCAAAAAAAAAAAAATTTAGTTTGTTGTATACAGATATAACTACACCAGCTTTCCTTGGGTTCATGTTTGTAGGAAAAGTATCTTTTCATACTTCTACTTTTTGCCTTTCCATATCCTTATGCTTTAGATGTGTCATTTGTAAACAACATACAGCTCTATGTTTGCTTTTTTTTAACTCAGCCTGACAAATTTTGCCTTTTAATTAAAGAAATTAATCTATTTACAGTTAATGTAGTTACATTTCTATTGTGCTTTAAGTCTACCATTTGCAGGGAGCTGTTTGTTCTGATTGTTCTGCTCCTTTGTCTATTTTTGTGCTGTCCTCATTTGGATTATTTGAGTATGTTTTTATTACCCTATGTTCCTTCTCTATTACCTTGGAATATACATTTTTTTTTACCATTCTTTAGTGTTTGAACTTGAAAGTAAAACATGAATTCTTGACTTATCAAAGTCCAATATTTTTATTTTTTAAATTAATTATTATTTTATTTTCTTTCAGAAAAATTCAAGGACCTTAGAACACTTTAAATCCACTTACTCCTCTCCAAGTATGTGTATCAACGTTGTCCTGTATTTAATTTTCTATATATTAAACCCCCAAAGACATTATTATTTCATATGGTTGGTTAATTTTCATTAGCATTTTGCTTGCCCTTCATGCATTCGTGCATCTCTGGTCTTCCATTTAGGATAGTTTTTCTTCTCCTTAAATAATAACATTATTTCCTATGTTTTCACTGGTGAAAAATTCTCTTTTAGTTTCTTTTAGTATGGGAACATCAACTTTTATTTTGTTTCTTTCAGTCTAAAAATATCAATTTTACATTTATAGTTGAAGGGTATTTTTGCCAGGTTTAAAATGACAGATTAACAGTTCTTTTCCTTAAGTACTTTGAGTGCTGTCAATTTTATCGTTGTTCACATGAAAATGAATCCTTTTCTTCCTCTGGCTGCTTTTAAGATTTTCTTTTTGTCTTTGATTATCAGCAGTTTTACAGTAATGTGCCTAGGTGTGGATTTCATTTTATTCAGCCTATTTGGAATTCATAGGGCTTCTTATCTAAGTTTGATACCATTCATCCATTTGGGAAGTTCTTAGCCATTCTCTCTTTGTTTATTTTGATCCATTCATTCTCTTTCCTCCTCTTCTGAGACTTCAATTTTATGCCTGTTAGAATTTTTAGCTGCCTCTCTTTTACTTTCTCTTGTGAAATTTTACATTTTTGTCTTTTAAAAGCTTCTTTCTGAATGTTTTATTCTAATGTGTCTTTCAATTAACTAGTTTCTTCTTCAGCTATATGTTGTCTGTTGTTAAACCTATCCCTGAGTTCTTAATTTGGGGTATCATGGTGTTTTGATTCTAGAATTTCTGCTTGGTTCTTTTTTCTTGTTTCTATGCCTCTGCCAAATTCTCAACCTTATCTTTTTGCCTTTTGGAGATTGTAAGCATAATTATCTTAAAGTTTGGGTCTACTGACTCTTTTCTCTGGAGCCCATAGATGTCTATTTCTCCTGTCTATTGTTTCTGCTGACAACATTTCATTCATCTCCTTATAGCTAATTATTTCTAATTATGTCATCAACATTGTATTTGAAAAACAATAATGTGCAAAAGTATTTGAGACCTAGGGTGATGTTACCTTTCTTCAGAGAGCATGTCCAATTCTGCCAAGTACTTGGAGGCATTAGTAATTTAGGATTATCTTTACACAATTTCACAAGTTCAGGGGATTTTAAAATATATTGCAGTCCCTTTAGGGACATGTGTACTTCAAGACCCCATTTCTTCTAGTGTGTGCTTTCAGTATTCCGACCCAAATGATAGGGATTCCTTATACTCTAGTTTTCCTGGTTGGACCCTCACTTCATTGCCTCACCATAGCTCCAGGACTAAGCATAGTTCACCTCTTGTCCACCACCTCCAAAACCAGGGAAGTCCACCAGGGGAAAAGTGATCCTAAACATATTTACTTCCTTTGATTTCTATCTTTTTCTGGAGTAAGGTGCTATAATTCTTTACTCAATTGTTAGATCCCTAATCCCCTTATATCATATATAAAGGCATATATATTCTGTGACAAATATAAAGTTTTATTTGGAGTTGAGTAACTTGCTCTTCCACTGACCTTCACAAGAAGGCCGTAAACTATCCTGTGTATGGGCTAAGAGCACAAGATTTAGAGTGGGCAAATTTGGTTCTAATCCTTGTTATGCTCCTAGAAGCCGTGTAATTTTAGGCAACTTACTTAAACTTTCTAGTTACCATTTCCCTAACTGGTAAAGGGAACCGATGATTATAGCTCCATTGTTGATAAATCAATGAAATAACATTGCAAAGATATATTACAGTGTCAGCATCTAGTGTAAGCAGTCATCAAATGGCATCTATTCTTAGTTGATATGAGCCATTTAAATGGAACATTTACAGAAGAATAGTATTTTAGATTGGAAACGGTTATAATTATGGGAGTTTTTTTCTTCTGGTCATTGTATTTCAGGAAGGAACTCTTAGGTCAGCATTTTTGGGTCCTGGGAATACCTGCGTCATAACTTTTCCATACCCAAGTTTTAGCACTGTTTATGTTTTAGAACTCAGCCCGCTGGAATACTTCCTTGCATTCTTGGATCGATAGCAAATTCCAACTAAGGAAAATTCTGGCTTCTTTTTTTTTTTTTTTTTTTTTTTTTGAGACAGAGTCTTGCTCTGTCACCCAGGCTGGAGTGCAGTGATCTCAGATCACTGCAACCTCTGCCTCCTAGGTTCAAGCAATCTCCTACCTCTCGAGTAGCTGGGATTACAGTCACCCACCACCACGCCCAGCTGATTTTCATATTTTTAGTAGAGATGGGGTTTCAACCTGTTGGCCAGGCCGGTCTTGAAACCCTGACCTCAGGTGATCCACACGCCTCAGCCTCCCAAAGTGCTGGGATTCCAGGCATGAGCCACCCCACCTGAGCCTAATTCTGGCTTTGTATATACCTAGTCTTAATGCATACTTTCATGCAGAGATGTGTGAGATCCCTGGTTATGTGTCTCAGTTTCTACAATTGCTCCAGTTGTCTTAATGCCTTTACTAGCTCCCTCTTTACCCACGAGTAAGGCCAAAAGTGCACTAGTAAAGTTCCTAGGATTACCCTCAGGGGCTTCATTGTTACAGCCCTACTTTAAGTCACTTGTCCCTGTTTTACTTGTCTAGAGATTATCCACTCTTCAGGAGACCATTCCTGCCAATTCCCACTGTTGGGCATTTGAAAGCACGCTCATTTAAACATCAGTAACTAGGAGTCTTCATTGACCTCATGCTGCTTAATTCCTAACCTGGTCTTGACCCCAGAGTCAAAGCCCTGTGAAAAGTCAATACAAGCAGCAAACAATGGTATGTTGTTCTTGGCAGACTTTGCGAAACAATGAAAGAGTTCAAACAATAGTTAATTACGGCTTAATAGTTGCTAACAAGTATTGAGTGTTAATAAAGTGGCAGGCAATGTGCACACATTCTCTCATTTGATTCACATAACAGCCAAATGAGGTAGGCACTGTCAATACCCCCGTTTTACAGGAAAGAGAGTGTAGTTTACAGGGGGCAGACTATTTAACCTGAGGCCACAAGCGAGCAACAGTGTTCATGTCAGCCATTCCCGGAGTCTGTGTGTGCCCCACATAGAATATTAGCCTGAGAAACGCAGACCTTCAGTGCGTTATGAAGGAAGTTTTTGAAGGAATGCCTAATAAATGAATAGGTCTGTAGTTATTAACAGAATCGCTGTTAGAATGGGGTAGATTACGCTTCTAAAGACTATCCTGATGGGGATAGAACCTGCGGACCAAATTAAAGCAAACAGGTTAGCAAACATCAAAACCAACTCATCACAATACTGGGAGAAAAGTCTGGCAGCAAAGGGATATATATCATCTAGTCATGTACGTGATGATGTTTCATACATAGTTCATACAAGAAGCATTATCAGGTCTTGAGAAGTAGCTTCTTGGAGAAGCTTACAATTGACAAAATGGAAGATGACACACCTGCCAGTATAGGCCTGTGAAAAATGAGCCTTCCAGGCCCAGCTAGAACATGTATTTCCACAGATTCTCTGACTAGACACATTCAGCACAAAACCGTGGTCACAGAATTTACCCCCATTAAGGAGCCTAACAGCCCAGTCTGAGATGTTCCACAGAAATCATTGCATTTGAGTATCTTTTATGAAGACAAAATGAAATTAAAATGAGAAAAAAAACGGTAAGTTATTTAGTGGTCTGGCTGCCTTGCCTTCTTAGGCAAGGTTTTCTTTTTTATTTTGCTTCTACACTCCTGCCCCCACCCTCTGCCTTGTGAATATTTATCCAACCAAAAGCCTGTAGCCAAAGGCTGAGACCCACATTTACCCAAACAGTTTTAGTTATTCTTACGTATCTGAGGGAAGGAAAGAAATTCTCCCCTTAACTTCTTGAGGCAATTAAAAAGCAGCTTTGGAAAATTATTATGAAATTGAAGAGTCCCTTCACTCCACCTTAGCCGTTTTTTTTTTTAAGAGATTGGGTCTAGCTCCATCACCCAGGCTGGAGTTCAGTGATGTGATCACACTTCACTATAGCCTTGAACTCTTGGGCTCAGGCAATCCTCCATACCTTCATGCCAGCATACCTGGCTAATATTTCCTTTAAATTTTGTTAGAGATGGGCGTCTCCCTATGTTTCTCAGGCCAGTCTCAAACTTCTGGCCTCAAGCGATCCTCCTCCCTCAGCCTCCATGAGTAGCTGTGATTATAGGCATGAGCCACCATGCCTGGCCACCTTTACCTTTTATCCTAGTCTGACCAAAATCTAAGTAAGGATAGAAACAGATTCAGGGACTGTTAATGTCAAGGTTTAAGTGTGAAGGTGAAAAGGTCTAAAATATTTATTCCAAATGATAGGGAAAGGAGGCTGAGAAATTCTGGGAGGGCAGGTCCCTGTTGAGGGCCCCACCCTCTAGCTGAAAAGCCTGATACCACACCCCAAAGTGAGAACTGATATCCCTGGTTTCCTGCTTGAATGTTGCCTTTTCCAAAACCACCTATGCTCTGCCCCCTATCCTGTACCCATAAAAACACCAGGCTCAGCCAGCAGACAGAGGAGAAGCAGCTGGGTGTTGGAGACTATAGCTGGATATCAGAGAGAAGTGGCTTGACTTCAGAGGGACAGCTTGACAGTGTAGCTTTGGAGGGGAGTCAGGCCAGGGATGGGAATATCCTGCTTCACAAAGATGGTGGCAATAAAGGAGCAGTGGTTAAACAGAATAAAGCAGTGGCTTCCCATGGTGAAGATGTGTAAGTGAAGTTCTCCATAAACTAGCTCTGTACACTGCCAGGCAGTAATCCTGAATAATGCCTGGCACACGAAGTGCTCAATGAATGCTTGCTATGTAAATAAATTGATTTTGACAGTGTCTGAGCTTTTCAGCTGAATCTTAAAGGATGAATTCAGCCAGTGGAGAAGGGACAAGTTCAAAACAAAGAAAGCACATGCAAAGGCACCTGGGGTGAGGATGACCTTCAAGTTCTTGTTCAGGCAGTTAGGTGGGCAGTGGTGCCATTGATAAAAAAAAAAAGATAGTGGATGGGGGAGGAGGTGTCAGTCACATTAACGACAAGCATATGATATTTTGCCACAAGTTGGGGAAATTAATGTTTAAGAGACTTATCAGTAAGTCTCTTAAACATCATGACAAATGTTACTGTTTAAAGTTGCCCTTCTCCATATTGACACAACTTGAATCATTCTACATTCTTTTTTATTGGTGCATTCCTTGACTGTCCTAGAGCCCGTCTTTTAATTTTGTTGTTTAGCATAATGGGGTATTATTTACTAAAGATTGAGATGATCATGAGAGAACCATCCAAAATCAGGAACTTTATTTCAAATTTATTTATTATCACCTTCCTGTAATAGCTAGGCTGCCACTTTATTTCATTTCTTGCTATGTGTTATTGTGTCAACATTTGGTAGATGCAGAAATGAAAGCATTAAAATAAAGCATCACTCAAGGATGTGCAGGGTAAAATTAAGAGATGGTCATAGCAGAAAGGCAGAGAATGAAGACTATAATAAAAGGTTGCCCAACCCAAAGTAGTAAAAACTGAACGTATGAGACCCTGGATTGGAAAACGACATGCTTGAGAGTCATGGCCCAGGTGTGTGTATTTGAGAACAAGTATGTCTCCAGAGAAGAGAGGAAAGCAAAATGGTTCTTTGATAAATGAAGTCAATGTTTCTCAAAATGTGAGTTTTCTAAAATGAGCATTTCCCAAAATGTACATTTTTCGAATTTTAAATCTTTAGAGATTCACAATGCATACTGGCAAAGAAAGACTCTGAGAATACTGGCAGCAAAGAAGGCTATTTAATTTCATTTAACCCAATGTAGACCAAACTAATTTGACCTTGGAATACATTTTTCATGGAAGATCTATTACCACCTCCCAAGAAGGTGTGGGAAACCCTGAGCTAAGAAACGAATGTTTCATTTGGTAGGTGATCAATAAAAGCTTATTTTTGAATTTTTAGAAGTAATTTTCTAATAAAATCTGTATCTGTTGTCAACAGTTGTTCAAAAATGGATGTAAAGAAAGTGAAGTAGCCATGACCTTCAGAATCAGAAGAAAACCTTAGAATCAGGAAGAATATGGCTTTACTAACATCCAATAAAATAATGCAAAAATATCTACCATTTGACTTGGCCAACCCAGGGATAAATTATTCCCTCAATTTCTACAGCATATAGTTCCTCCGAAATTGCTAATTCTGCTTAGATGTCTTCTGACTGCGAGCGAAGTTTAATTATTTCATTTTCTTTAATAGCGGAGGGTTGATTAATTGCTTAAGAGGAACAAAAAATGTCTTGTTACATAGGAGGAAGAGTTCCTGGTGCGCTCCTCCTGACATAGCCATCAAGGAAGTTGATAATTATAAAAAATGGAGCTAATTCACATAACACTATTTTTCACTTTGCATTGAAATGTGTTTGGGTTTGTGGAATGAGAACATATGTGTTCGTCAGGCATACTCCTGTTCAGATTGCGGCTTCATTACTTGTGGCTTTTTCTAACAATAGGTCTCTGTGCTTCCATTTTGTATTTGTAAAATGGCATTGATAATGTTGAATAGTGTAGAATAAAGACCTCCTCGTTTTGGCACTTAGAAATCTCCAGGAGAACACAGCTCGTCATCATCCTACCCTAAAGCAAAGTGTCCTCACAGACATGCCCCACCCCATTCCACTCACAGTTCTGAAGGAAAGAGGTCAGAGCCAAAACATAGACCTGCTAACAGTACGCACGTGAAACATAGTCACTTAGCCCCACTCCCTAAGACAGAAATGTAAAACCAAGGAACCACCAGGCACATAAAGAGAATGGCAGCATGAAAGAAGAGGAAGCAAGAAAGCCCCCCACCCCGCCACCAAAAAATGACAACTAAGGCACAGAAGACAACATTAAAAGCACTCTAATTAATATGCCAGGGGAGAAAATATTACACTCTTAAAATCGGAACAAAATGCTGACAAAAAGAAACAAAGAATAAAATAGAGTGTTCACAGGTTTAAAAACAGGACTAATTGTATTTTTTTTTAATTTAAAATACTTAGAAAACAAGCCCAAGAACTCTTCCCACTCTCAGAATGTAGGGAAAGAAAGACAAAGGAATTGAAAACTATGAGAGAGATCCTTGAAGATAAGTCTAGGAGGTTTAACATACAAGGCTGGAGTTGAAAAAAAATTATCAAAGAAATGCTTGAAGAAAAAATTTCCAAAGCTGAAGGACAAAATTCTTCAGACTTAAAAGGGTTTCCCGAGTGCCCAGAACAATTAGTGAAAAGAAAGCCTTGCCTAGACACAGCTTTGATGTGTCAGAGAACCAAGGATAAAAACAAACTTCTAAAGGCTTTTATACCCAGCCAGATATCAATCAAGTGGTATTTTCAGAAAGAAAGATCTCAGAAAGTTTATTTTTCAGACATCCTTTTTTAAAGGGTATTATAGACATACTCCAGAAAAACAAGATTGAAATAGGAAGTTGCAGGGTCTAGCAAATTGTGATTCCAATCCAGACCCCTGATAGCAGTTAGAAGAAATTTACAAAATGGCAATTGCGTTGCCAACTTAGAGGGCAGCGAGTACAGATGGAGCAGAAGTGGGGAGATGGGGCAGGGTGAGGGGGCAGAAGAGGGGAGGGCCACCAATAACTTTATCTTTTAAAGTGGGACATCATATTGAAAGTTGATCAAGCAAGAAATAGAGTTAGTGTATAACACCTTACATTACAGCAATAAACACAAGAACAGAGATAAAAATGCTCATGTCAGACCCGGGGAATGTCCAAGATTATGAGAGGAGAGGGGTGGTATTATAGAGCTATACCCGCAACTTCCGTGTTATAGAGTCTGTAAATATGATCTACCAATGACAAATGAAAAAAAAATAGAGGTGTAAGCATGTTGTCTATGTGAAGGCAAGACCAGCAGAATAGAGAATGAAAAAATGGAAACACGCTCACAGAGTGGGGCCCATGCTTGTCACATTTGTTCAACGTCGTATCCCTAGAGCCTAGAATGGTTGGGTGCCGAACATACCTGTTTAATGAATGAATGAAAGGAAGTTCACCACAGGCAATGGTATTGGAGCTGGGGAGAAGGGCCAGGGGCTGTTACTTTTCAACACTGAGTGGTTGCGGATGGAGTATTATTTTGATTTAAAACAAAAGCTGTAATTGTGAAAACGCATGGAAGAATGGGGCATGCTGTGAAAAGAGTGGTCACCTTGGGGAGGGGAACATGGGAAGAGATCTGGAGGAGGAGCCAGCCAGGGAAGGAGAGGAGGTGTTCCCAGCTGAGGAAATAGTGTGGAGAATCAAGGTGGAAGGAAGACAGCTCTCGGTGTCTGGAGCACAGCAGGGGATGGGTGACGGGTTCTTCATGAGCCTGGGTAGGTAGAGAGGGGCCAGATCTACGCAGGCATGGTAGGCCACATTCAGGATGCTGATGAATTGCTCAAGGAATGCTCTGTGCACACACTTGGGACCAGGGCTGCCACAACTTTCTGTTCCTCACTGATCAGGAATGGCCTGGACCTTTGGATTCGATGTATGGAATCTAATTACTTTGAGCAACCAGAGAATGAGAAGAAAATGCTACCTATTAGATAACTGAATAGAGTGTGGTCAACTTCTCATATCCATCCTGTGGTTATTGCATGAGGTGAATGAGATGTGCTGGGAACGCCGGGGAAATGGCTGGATTTTCTCCTCACCAAGGTGTTGCTACTTGTCAAGAAGTTGTGACACTGGTTTAGCAGGCAGGCAGAGAAACATGATCAGGACAATTTAGGCATTGATCAGTGGCAAAGCATGTTCTGTTTGAGAAGCCAGAGGAACATTTACTGGGCTCTCAGGAGCACGGGGCTGGGCCAGCTGCCAAGGATAATTGTAAAGATATGGGCTC
Source organism: Cacajao melanocephalus (assembly GCA_963573385.1). Classification (NCBI taxonomy): domain Eukaryota; kingdom Metazoa; phylum Chordata; class Mammalia; order Primates; family Pitheciidae; genus Cacajao; species Cacajao melanocephalus. The sequence goes on from CAUYLG010002944.1 coordinate 66,525, forward strand.
TATTCTGAAGAAGTGCCCATTCTTAGAAGACAGAAATAGATGTGGATGCACACAAATCCAGATTCTCGCAGAGCACAAATGCTGCATGGGGATTAGGCTTGGTGCTCTGGGAAGCTGAATTAACTCTTCCAACCCACTAGGGTCCTTGTTAGTGCATCGAAGCAGTAATTTACTCAATGACAAGAGTTCATGCAGCTTTCTAAGGCACTTAACTTACTCCCAGGATGTTGGTTGCACACCAGGGGAATCTGGCTCACTAATCTTTAATACTTGTCATAATTATTTTTCTTTCAATAATACTATTTCCCCCCTGAGAAACTCAAAATTATTACATAAGAAATGTAGAAATATGTGTGTGATATTTTTTAATAAAATGTAGCTAGTGGCCCCAGGGAATTTTTGTAGCAAAAGCCTCTCAAATCAATTATATTTTCTCATTTCTGTTTCCAATAATTGAATATTTTATTTCTATATTTATTTAAGTTCTTTCAAAATGAAAAGGTGGAGTTGTGTTGACACACTGGGAAAGGAGGGTATTATTAATTAAAGTTGTTTAAAGTCTAAGATGGAAACAGTGCTGATGCATATAAATTTGCTTCAATGAGCTGTCGGCTGCTCTGTGAGGTTATAGAAATATTATTGGCAGTTCTGGGTAGTGGCACTATTATATGCATCATTCCATCCTCTCTGGGAGGTCCCCAGTGGTGGCCCTCTGAGAGGCATCATCCCATCATCTCTAGGAGGTAAGTTTGCAATCACAATTCATCCAGTCAGAGAAAAAATGACCGACGTTCCCCCACGTGTTTAGTGCTCCTGACTCAGCTGTTTAGAAAATCCAGGTTACAAACCGCATTTGTCTCATTTTAATCTGAATGTTCAGTCCTGCTCCCTCCCTCTGTCACTTCAACTGGCCTTCGTTGTCACTTACCTCCATTGTCTCATCTGATTCTAACATTCTTGCTGTGATGTGGGTGGGGGTGAACGTCATTCCCCTACCATAGGTAAGGAACACAAGGTTCAGAAAGGTTGAGGACATTTGCCCAAGGTCACAAGGCTGCTTGGTGTCGGAGTCAGAACTAGCCTGGGGGTCTTCTGATTCCTTGCAGGCACTTCCTGTGGACTCCATGACCCCGGTCCTGTTTTGCCTGACCTCTCAGCTTCAACTGCCCTTCCACGCCACTGCTGCACAAATGCTCTGAATGTTTGAATAAACAAGTTCTGAGAAGAGCAGTCCAAGGAGGCTCCTGCCCAGAGACTGATGAGTTACCCAGAGGCCTGGAGAGCTCTCGTGATGCCAGACATCACCTGCATTCGTCAGAAAACAGTTTGCTGGAGGTGTCAGAGACATGTGAACCAGAGCAACACCATCTTGAATAGGAGCTGGGTAAAATTAGGCTGAAGTCTACTGGGCTGCATTCCCAGACATTTAAGGCATTCTAAGTCACAGGATGAGATGGGAGGTCAGCACAAGATACAGGTCCTAAAGACTTTGCTGATAAAACAGTTTGCAGTAAAGAAGCCGACTAAAACCCACCAAAACCAAGATGGCCACAAGAGTGACCTCTGGTTGTCCTCACAGCTACATTCCCACCAGCGCCATGACAGTTTACAAATGCCATGGAAATGTCAGGAAGTTACCCTACATGGTCTAAAAAAAGGGAGGCACAAGTAATCCACCCACCGTTTAGCATATCATCAAGAAATAACCATGCAAATGGGCTACCAGTAGCCCTTGGGGAGGCTCTGTCTATGGAGTAGCCATTCTTTACTCCTTTACTTTCTTAATAAACTTGCTTTCACTTGATTCTGTGGACTTGACATGAATTCTTTCTTGTGCGAGATCCAAGAACCCTCTCTTGGGGTCTGGATTGGGACCCCTTTCCTGTAACAGGCTCTTTTAGAACGGGTATGGATAATACCACCCCTAGTTCTCTCTCTTTCCTCTAGCCCAGCCTCATGGGGAAACTTCTCCAGAGGCCTCTGATTTTTTTTGTGGTTGGTTAAGGAAGACCAGAGTGACCCACTGAACGAAGTTAATTTCAGAGGTCAAGCAATGACCTTCCCAGAGTCTGCCTCTTCAAACCTATGCCACTGGAGAGTAATAAATGTTGGTTATTGTTATTTGGCCCTGAGGAGGCTTTGAATGCAGAGAATTATGACCTGCATGCCTAAGGTAATCTCATAGCCTTAGATTGATCCACTGTGACACCAGAAGATGAAACGGGACACAAGGGTAGAAATTACAAAGAGGCTGACTTCAGTTTGAAATAAAGGACTTTCAAGTAATTAGAACTCCTTGAAAAAAGGAATGGCTCTGTCAAAAGGTTTCATTGCTTCCAGAAGTAGTTAAACAGAGCTGTTGACTACATATCGAAGTGTGCTGGGAAGGAAGAGGATGGTTAGAATAGATGACCTCTAAGGTCTCAGCATGGAGACATTTAATTTGTATATACTTCCTGTGGACACATTTCTGTGTCCTGGAGTACAGAGGGAGGGAGTGGGGTCAGAGGTCAGGGCCAATGGTCAGGCAGCTCCAGAGCATCTGTCCTGGGACACAACACAGGCCCGCAGCTCATAGGCCTGGCCACTTTCTCAGATCCCCTGATTTCATGGACATTGTCACCATTGACTGCCTTAGCAGCAGCAACCACTTAACGTAACCAAAAGATCAATTTTGATGAGATTCTGAAACAAAAATCCTGAATGTTTTCCCCCTGAATCATAGGAAACTGCAGCAGAGATATCACTGTATCACTTGAATATGTACCCTGCTTGCCAGTTACTCTGGATTGATGCTTCCTGATGTAAACAATGGCTGATCTTAAGGTCTAAATCATACGTGTGAAACTTTATGCAAAACAAAAACAACTGGGCATTTAGGCAAAAACATCAGTTTAGTAGTTTTCTTGGCAAATGTGCTATAACTAAGTGTGTATGTATGTGTGCATGTGTGTGTGTGTGTGTGTGTGTACGTATTCATGTATAAAACAGTTCTCTTTACAAGCAGGTAATTGTCAGGTCATTCTGCTGGGCAATTTACTCTCCAGGAAACCAATGGGGCTTGTGCTACATGCATACTTTTTTACTGGTTACTCAGAGCCATTTAGAAAATTACTATTGTGCTTCACAAAATGCCCCACCAGCCTGAGGAATTAACCCTTTTCCCAATACATCTAATTCATTTGTTCTTCAAGTAATTGGCACGTTAAAGCTGATGCAGGTCCAGTGTCTATATAATAAAAACAGGTAATTTTTACTGAGTGCCTAGCATGTTCCTGGCACTCTAAATGCATTGCACACAGCCTCAATAAATCCTCACAATAACCCAGATGAGAGAACCATTATTGTCCCCATTTTAACTGAAGAGTAAATTGAGACTCAGAAAAGTAATTTGCTCATGGTCACATAGCTTCTAGTGCCTGGCACGTAAAAAGTGCTCAATGAGTGATGATTAATAGTATTTTATAGTAGGAGGCACAGCTGGGATTTCAGTCCAGGTCTAGCACTCACTGAAGCCTTTACACATGGCCTCTATGTAGTTCTGCCTCATACAACTCACACTGTGCATAACAAGGAGGCATGCCATGGCCAAGCGCTGCCAGTGGGAATCCCTGTCCTAAGGGAGGTATATTGTGTATGTCACACTTTCAGTAGCTACCTGTCAGGTGACAGCATGTGGCACATGAAGCAGAATGACTAAGATAGGAGTCTCCAAACTCAGGTAGGATGTATGAAGTTTCCAGAAGTTCATCAACACATTCGGTGTTAGTGCATTCGGTGCTATGACTAGTTTCATAGCTTGCAGATGTCATCCTTCCTAAAACTGATGTGCCCGAGAATGCTCTGCAGGTATGGCTCCTTTCTAGCTCTACTTTTCTGCACCCCAGATTTCTGCCAGACCAGACTCCCCTCACCTGGGCCTGTCCTCTGCAGACACCTGCTCTGAAGAGCACACCGCATGGGCACAGGGCTTGATGAGATGCCAGTGCCTTTATGAGAATTAGAAAACAGGTTTCCCTTTCTCTGAGCAAATGGAGTGTGGGCTGGATTTTATTCTCCATCCACGGGCCTAGTGCCACAGGCACATCACTGCCTGCACAAATCTTATAGCAGTGCATAGTACAGCACATGCATTGCACAAGAAATAAAAGCCCCCAGGCACCAAAGGGGCAGTTTCAAATACTGATTTCCAGGAAGCCTGAGAGTATGAAATTTCCTGGAGTTCTTTTAGGAGGTTTGTGAGCAAAATCATCTGCTGCAGTGCGGGTTGATGAGATCAATGGGCTGCCGTTGCAGCTCCCTGGGGCATGAGCTGCCTCCGGGACAGCCCCACAGAGACACTAGCAATACCGCAGACTTCTCAGTTGAGATGACAGAGGGCACCTGCCAGGCCAGAAGGTTAACCACTCACTCTTCATTTCTAAACAAAGATTTTCAAGCATCTCTTAAAGTACAAAAATATAATTGTAGGTCAGACAACAATAAAGATTGAATATTAGACTCATAAAATTAATGGTCAGAAACTCCATAGCAGTATTTTCAGCTCCGAGTTTCTCTAGCCCCAGATTATAAACACCCTATTTAAAAAACAACAACAAAAAAGATTCACTCAACATTCAGCCACTCCTTAAGAACAGGGCAGCTTACTAATCCTGGGAAACTCACACCCAGGGACAGAGTTTATTATTTGTTTAACCAAACTGAGGAAGTGCTGGTTCAGTCTGTCCACGGTGCTTTCTCATCCCTTAAGCTACTTGAATGAGTATGTTTTTCAGGTTGGTATTAATGATATGAGGTGAGTGCAGTTTTCCTGGGAGAGGCTGCCTTTTAAAACAGATTTCTCAAGAACTAAAGAACCCCTGCAGCACCCTCTCTATTATATATATGAGTCAAATGTTGAAAGAAAGCAAGAGTGTTGCTGCCAAAGAGTACCACACGTACCCCAGGGATCTAGGAATGAATGAGTAAAAGAGAATGCATAAACTTTTTTTTTTCTGAGACAAAGTCTCACTCTGCCGCCCAGGCTGAAGTAGTGCAGTGGCATGATCTCAGCTCACTGCAACCTCCGCCTCCCAAGTTCAAGTGATTCTCCTGCCTCAGCCTCCTGAGTAGCTGGGATTACAGGTGCACGAGACCACACTTGGCTCATTTTTGTGTTTTTAGTAGAGACAGGGTTTTACCGTGTTGGCTAGGCTGGTCTCGAACTTCTGACCTCAAGTGATCCACCTGCCTCGGCCTCCCAAAGTGCTGGGATTATAATCGTGGATAAACATTTTTAAAGTTCCATCTGTGTGTCATGCTGGCATTAGAAGATAATAGTACTGTTAAAAGCTAATGTTTGTTGAGCACCTACTATATGCCAGACACTGTTCTAAGAAAGGTTCATATCTTTGCTCATTGAATCTGCCATCTCCTTTTATAGAACAGGTAGCTGACTCACCCTCACCCAGCCAGGACATGAAGGAGTCAGGGTGGGATGGAGTGCCTGCCTTAAGGGGCACACTGTTCCCAGCTCTGAGGAAGGACCGGGCTGCCACACACTCCACCTCCTTTGGCAGAACATTCTTAGTTCCACATCCTAAAGAATTGGTTCCCCGTCTAAGACCACAGGTTATACCTAGGATCCTGCTATTGAAATTGAAGGATGCCTCAGACAATAGGAATAACTTCAGGAGATCCATTGTATAGCAAGGTGACTACACTTTAATAACAATGTATTATGTACTTGAAAATTGCTGAGAGAATAGATTTAAAGTATCCTCACAACACACACAAAATAAATAAATGACAAGTAATACATATTAATATATATGTTAAATAGCTTAATTTAGCCATCCCACAATGTATACCTATATCAAAGCATCATGCAATGTACCATAAATATACACATTTTTGTCAATCAAAAAAAATTAAAAATAAACAGGGAAGCAAAACAAAATAGTCCAACTCTAGAAACAACAAAACAAAGCCAACACCACTAAAAAGACAAAGAATGTAGTTAAGTCTTTTTTCTGCTGAATCAAGGGAAAGATCAATAAGATATAATAAGTTAATGAAGAGATAAAGAAGAAAAGGACTAGAGAAATTTTGAGAAATTTCTTGGAAATAAAAAGGTGCGATATCTTTTTTCCTCTCCATCTTCAGCTTTAGCTGGAGATTAAGTGAGGTATCAGGGCAGTATACACTAACGCCAAGTGAATAACCAGATCCTCGCTGTCCACTATGGTAGCCACTATCCGAATGTGTCTGCTGAGCATTCGAATCATGGCTAATCTAATTTGAAGACTTAGTACTCAAAAAAATGTTATAGATCTCATTTCCTGTTTTTATATTGATTACACATTGACATGATAATATTTTTTCTTGTTTTGTATTAAATAAAATGTATTATTAAACAATTTTTTTAATTGAATGATGCTGGTCTTTTCAAATTTGAAAGAAAAAATTAGGTCAGTGGGTTGGGTTTTCACGATGTTCTGTTTTTCTCTTAAAATTTTGGCCTCCACTACTCTTTGCTTTTCCTTTTCAGATACAGGGTTTTACTTTGTCTTGCAGGCTGGAGTGCAGAGGTGTGATCAGATTACGGCAGCCTCAAACTCTTGGGGCTCAAGTGATCCTTCCACCTCGGCATCCCATAGCTGGGATTACAGGCACACACCACTATATCTGGCTCTCATATTTTATTTTATTTTTTATTTTATTATTTTTTTTGAGACAGATTCTCACTCCGTCATCCAGACTGGAGTGCAATGGTGTGATCTTGGCTAACAGCAACCTCCACCTCCCAGGTTCAAGCCATTCTCCTGCCTCAGCCTCCTGAGTAGCTGGGATTACAGGTGCCTGCCACCATGCCCAGCTAATTTTTGTGTTTTTAGTAAAGACAGGGTTTCACCATGTTGGTTGGGCTGGTCTTGAACTCCTGACTTCGTGATCTACCCACCTCAGTCTTTCAAAGTGCTGGGGGCGTGAGCTTTCGTGCCTGTTTGGCTCTCATATTTTAACAGACAACATTGCTGGCTGGGTGTGGTGGCTCATACCTGTTTCAGCACTTTGAGAGGTTGAGGTGAGAGGATCACTTGAGCCCAGGAGTTGGAGGCTGCGGTGAACTGTGATTATCACTTCACTCTGGCGCGAGTGACAGAGCCAGCCTCTGTCTCATAAAATAAAATAATAAAATAAAATAAAATAAGTAAAAAGGATTTTAAAAAAAAGCAACCCTGGACTTGTCCACAATTTCAGCACTGGAAATATCCACTTTAATGTTTGAATATGTATCTTCTAGTATATATGTTTTGATGTTTGTTTTTGAAGCAGAGTGCAGTCATACTATACATATTACTTTTTTTGCTTTTAGAGGCAGGGTCTCACAATGTAGTCCAGGATGGTGTGCAGTAGCCACTCACAGGCATGATCATAATGGCCTACAGCCTTGAACTCCTGGGCTCAAGCAATTTTCCTTTCTCCACCTCCCCAGCAGCCAGGATTACAGGCACATGCTGCTACTGTGCTGGCTCTCATGTACTTCTTCTTCTTCTTCTTTTTTTTTTTTGAGACAGCGTTTCACTCTTGTTGCCCAGACTGTGGTACAATGGCAAGATCTCAGCTCACCACAACCTCCACCTCCAGGGTTCAAGTGATTCTTCTGCCTCAGCCTCCCAAGTAGCTGGGATTACAGACATGCAGCACCACCATGCCAGCTAATTTTGTATTTTTAGTAGAGAGGGGGTTTCTCCATCTTGGTCAGGCTGGTCTCGAACTCCCGACCTCAGGTGATTTGCCCAGGATGACGGGTGTGAGCCACTGCGCCCAGCCTAAAATCTTTATTTTTTTGTTTTTATTTTTTTGTTGTTTTGAGACAGAGTCTCACTCTGTTGCCCGGGCTGGAGTGCAGTGGCACGATCTTGGCTCATTGCAACCTCTGCCTCCCAGGTTCAAGCGATTCTCCTGCCTCAGCCTCCCGAGTAGCTGGGTTTACAGGTGCCCACTACCATGCCCAGCTAATATGTACTTCTTCTTAACCAACTTCATTTCACTTAATAATATATAGGGGCCATCTTTATATTTCAAAAGAAATATATATCAGAATTTTACATGATCGCATAGTATTTCACTGGACTAATATGGTATAATTTTCTCAAGCTACTATCTTTAGAAATTTACCTTGTTTCCAAGTTTTTGCTATGATAAAACACATTATGATAAATATGTTTGCACACACACCCATCAGGAGAAATATCTAGTTTTTAAGGCTTTTGACAGCTACAGGGGATTACCCACAGGAAAGTTTGTGCCAACATGTGTTCATATAAGCCTTGTGTGAAAATATGCCATTTTCTAACACTAACACCAGCATTAAAATTTCATCAATATGATTGTATTTCAATGTGTAGCTTTGGTTTACTAATAAAGTAAAATTTTTCTTCCCAAATACTTATTAGGCATTTGTATTTTTTTCCAAATTTATTTGACAGAGTTCCTTATAGATGAAGGATACTAAGTTGTCCTTACATATTGAAGTATTTTTCCAGGTTTGCTGTTCACTTTTGTATGTTTTTGTGATATTTTCAAAAGAGTCAAAGCTATCCTTATTTTAATTTATACTTTATTTATTTAGTATCAGGCTTACAAAAACCTCTTTCACCTCAAGATCATGTAATCTTTACCTGAATTTTCCCTAGTAATTTTATAGCTGTTTTATTTATTTATTTATTTATTCTTGAGATGGAGTATTGCTCTGTTGCCCAGGAGTTCAGTGGTGTTATGTCAGCTCACTGCAACCTCTGCCTCCCAGGTTCAAGCAATTTTCCTGCCCCAGCCGCCTGAGTACCTGAGATTACAGGCGCCCGCCACTGCGCCCAGCTAATTTTTGTATTTTTAGTAGAGAATGGGTTTCACCATCTTGGCCAGGCTGGTCTCAACCTCCTGACCTCGTGATCCACCCCTGCTGTTGGCCTCCCAAAGTGCTGGGATTACAGGCGTGAGCCACCATGCCTGGCCATTTTATAGCTTTATTATCTCACATGACAATTCTCTTAAAATTTATTTTGGTTTAATATACTAGGTTTGCATCTAGTTTTTATTCTCCTCTCTACCACCCATACCAGTTAGGCAGTGTCTCAATATCATTTACTGAATAGTTACTCATCCAATTATTCACCTGTTCAGCAAACAGTTTATCTAAAACCCACTCTGAGCAGGTATTGTTCTAGGTCCCTGGGATACAAGAAGGAACATTCATGGTAATGGGAACAGCAGATAATGGCAACTAAATATGTATGTTAAATGGAGCTAAATGCAGTGAACAGGGAGAGGCTGGTTATTTTATACAGGGTGGTCAGGGAAGCTCTCTCTGAAACGGTGGCATTGGGCAGAAAGCCAAAGGAAGTGAGAGGTGACCTATGCGTCTGGGGAACAGCTCCAAGCAGAGCGCTAGGCCATGACATGGGAGTGTTCAAGAAATGAAGAGACTGCTCTACTGGAGCAGTGCTATAAATAAGGGAGAGGGTGCTAGAACAGTTCCGGGGGGTGATGGGAGCCTGATCATGTAGCCCCTGATAGGTCACGGTGAAGGCTTGGATTGTGCGCCGGGTGAGGGGCGTGGCTTGTATTTCCCAAAGGCCACAGTAGTGCTCATGAGCTCTTTTGCATTGTGACATTGCCATACCTCCCTCAGGAGGTGGAATCTATCCTCAACCTCCTTGAGTTTGAGCACGCCTGGTGACTGCTTTGGTTAATAGAAGATGGCATAAAGGCTGCTGTGTATTTTAGGAGCAATTCTTAACTGGTATGGCAGCTTCTGCTTCCTGCCTTTTAGAAAGCAACCACAATGCGGAAAGTGCGACTATCAAAAGACAGCCATTCTGTGAGAAGCCCAAGGCACAGGGAGAGCCCTGGAGAAGGAGATGCCACGTGAAGAGAGAGAGAGCTCAAGTAGCTGCAAGGCATCAGACACATGAGTGGAAGGGGATCATCCTGCTCAGCCAGCCCAGACCACCAAAGACCCATGACAGCTTGAGCAAATTCAGAAGGTTGTTTTGAGCCACCATGGTTTAGGGCCGTTGGCTTTGCAGGAAGGGACACCTGGAACAGTGAAGTAGGGACCCACAGGAGAGTTCTGAACAATCACATATTTTGACTTGAGTGTTATAAGAATTCCTCTGGCTCTCTGCTAAGAACAGAGTGAAGGAGGGAGAGTATGGTAAGAAGGAGATTAGTTTGGAGAGCAGGGGAGAGACCATAGTGTCCAGGACCAGGGAGGTAAAGGCTAAAGTGATAAGAAGCGATTTAATTCTGGATGATTTCAAGGAACACACAGATGGGATTTGCTGACGGATTAGCTGTGGGTTGTGAAGGAAAGAAGTGAAGGATGGCTTCAAGATCCTAGGCTGACACTGGAAGAAGGAAGGGGCTTTGTGGGGATGTGAGAAAACTGTGGGAGGAACGGGGCTAGAGTTAGAGAAATGAGCATCTCTGTTTTGGACATGTTAAGATGTGAGGTTGCATACACATTCAAAAGGAGAGACTGAGGGCTGTGGGAGAGCTGGGTCTGTCGTCAGGAAATAAGTCAGGGCAGGGAGATGTAAGTTTGGGCGTTGTTGGTGTTTCAGTGGTCATAGTGGACCAGATCATCTGGGAGCGAATGCAGATAAAGCTGAGCGATCGGGGACCAGGCGCTTCACCACCCGGAGATGTGGGAAAGATAGAGAAGGCACCCAAAAGGGAGACTGAGAAGGCGTGGCCAATGAAGTAGGGAAAGAGTCAGAGAATGACGATCTGGGAGGCAGAGAAGGAAGGTTTCCAGAAGGAAGGAGTGAAGGTGTCAAATCAGCTGAAGAGTCAAGTCAGATAAACACTGACGATTCTCAGTATTACTGTCCTCATTCTTGAAATTACTCATTTGAAAAGGGGCTTTTCCCATATTCTAAATGGGCACATGTGTGAATGTGTGTGCACTTTCACACTTTCTCTTCTCCCCCATTGATCTGTTTATCCACTTGGAGCTATGTGACCACTGAAGCTTTAGTATCTGACAAAGCAAGTACCACACTTCCTCTTTTTCTCTTTGTTTTTTTTTTCAAAAGTTTCCTGGTTGTTCTTATCTAAAATTAATTTAAAATTTGACATTTGAATTTTATCAAGTCCTCTCCCTCCCCAAATGCATTGGAATTTTAATGTTTTAAAATAAAAATTAGTTTGTTGACAGTTGATATTGAGTTTTCTACTTGGTATATGTTTCCATTTACATATGTTTTACATTGCTAAGTAAATTTTACAGATTCTCTTTATATAGGTCTTGCATGTTTCCTCTTAAATTCTTTTCTAGGTATTTAAGTTTTGATGCCTTTTATGAATTGCATTCCATTTCCCCAGTGTATTTTCTTCCTGGCCTTTTTTTTTTTTTTTTTTTTTTGCCACAAGAATTCTATTATTTTGAATGATTTTACAGCTGATACAAACAGAATGCAAGACCTTTATTATTTTCGTGGTGTGGGATCTCACATGTATGAAGTGATATAACTGATGTATAAGGCTGTCCTAAGCTCTGCTAGTAAAATCATTCTTAGTTTGGAGAATGGGATTTAATATGTCAGCATTTCATGGTGTTTCCCAAAGAACTTCATGATTTCCAGGTGCTCTGGGAATGACTGTAGCCACACATCTCGGAACGTCCCAGATAGTCTCAATTTCAAAGATTTTTCCCTTTGTTAACCCATGAGTCAGACCATATGTCCTTTGATCTTTGCTTCAGAAAATATTGTCATGGTATGTAGAAATAGGGACAGCTCAGGCAAAGTTGTAACACATGGGATGTTTCTCCTCTGAGCCTCTAACTTTCCTGAATTCTTCCTAGTTATGTGTGTCTGGTGCTTGCATGTGTGCAGGCACACACATGCGTGCGTGCGTGCGCACACACACACACACACACACACACATCCTGGAGGAAAGGGATTTTATTCAAATACTACCACGTGAACTGCTTGTGCAGCCTAGACTCAGGATTGCACTGAGAGAGCTGGCATGGAAGGTTTCAGAGTTGGCAGACTGGCCAGGAACCCCTCATCTGTGTGCACTGAGGGTCACTTAGCCTCTGGGGTCACTGAGGCTCTTCGAGTCTCCGTTCTCCATAGGTGAAAGGAGTGTATCATATCTGCTTTGCAGGGGTTTTGTGGGACTCAGAAAATGTCCATAACATCTATGCCCAGTGTAGAGTAGGAGCTGGGAAATATTACCCATTACTATGATTTTGTGGGGAGTTCCAGATAACTGCTCATATCCTTTAGAAAATTCCTTGGTCTTCATATTCCACTCCCAGCTGTGGAAGCAAAGCAACCAGAATGCGAATGCAGGAAGCATGGGGTGGCCATCTGCCAATTCTCCCTTTTGTCTGCCTATCTCTGCGAACAAACCCACCAACGGATAGGTTGCCCATGATAACAAGCCAGCCTCCACTCAGAGCTCACCATGCAATGACTCTGTGGAAGAAATTTGTGATTTTTTTTTTTTGCTGTCAACATCAACCATCTACCTTTCCTGTTACCACTGCAGTCTTCCTTCTGGGGACGCCTCACTATGCACAGCTCTGGGAAGTAGGAGTCTAATGGAGGGTCTGACTTTTCCCCAACGGACAGGCATGTGACCTAAACAGGAGTCATCACTCTCTCTCCTTTCTCTGAGATTTTAAATAAGTGACATCCCAATATGGGGACAATTGAGGTCGTATCTACCACTGTGGCAGCCCATTTTATGGCCCAGACTGTTGCCGTGTTTCCATTCCTGCGGTTCTTAATGGTGTTCTTACCTCTTCTTGCTGCTCTATTTTACATTGGTCAGCTCCCACTATTGTTCTGATAGATTGCCATTTTGTTCAGCATAGCCTGATTCTGTTTCTGTCTTTTGTAACAGGAGCATTGTCTGATACAACCAGAGGAAAATAGAAAAAGGGAGCTCATATCACTTATGAAGATTTTTCTTTATGTGGCCATCATCCAGGGCTGGGGAGAAAGGTGAAATCTTAAAAGACACCACTAGGCCAGGGGCAGTGGCTCACATCTGTAATCCCAGCACTTTGGGAGGCTGAGGCGGGTGGATCACCTGATGTCAGGAGTTCAAGACCAACCTGGCCAATATGGTGAAACCCCATCTCTACTAAAAATACAAAAATTAGCCAGGTGTGACGGTGGGCACCTGTAATCCCAGCTACTGGGGAGGCTGAGGCAGGAGAATCACTTGAACCCAGGAGGTGGAGGTTGCAGTGAGCTGAGATCACGCCACTGCACTCCAGCCTGGGTGACAGAGTGAGACTCCGTCTTAAAAAAAAAAAAAAAAGACACCACTAAATGGGACACGACAACTGAGTTGAAGTTATGCATCGTCACATTAGAGAGGATTTCTGAGTAGAACGCCTTTCTGTTTGCCAATTTATCATCGAAGGGGCGGAAGGGGAGTGGTGAATAACTTATACAATCACCACTCAGACACAAACTCTTTGCATGCTTTTAGGAGAGCTTGAAACAATTTCAATTTTTAGGATGGCGAAAGGTAAAAGCTCTATTTGCCCTTTCTCTCTTCATTATCCACGGTCTCCACATTGCTCCTTGGCCCTGAGAAAGCTGCCACAAAGCATTTTACTAGTTATCTGATTGTCATTCTATTTAACATGTCCCTGGTCTGCTGGCTGATGGTAGTTTAAGCAGGATCTAATTGGTAACATATTGCTGATTGAATTAAGTGCCATATGATAGAGATTTAAACCATGATAATTTTTCCATAAAGAAAAATCTGTCAACAGGCTATAGTCAAAGAACAGCAATAAATCAAATTGTCATGTTTATTAGTTATTGCAGGAATCTAGTTGTCTTGTATTCATTATAACGCCCCATTTTTAGCACAGATAAAAGCTATAAAGAGGAATATCTGTGCAAGATGCTTTTTAATAGGTTTATATTTGTACACAAATACCTGCTTGTATTTTAATGATGAGAACAATGGTGCCACTTCACTTTAAAAGGAGCATGTATTTTTGGCTGTTTTCTGGATGAAGAAAAATGTTTTTAGTTTTTGGCAAAGCTATGTTTTAAAACATTGAGAATCAACTCACTAATAACCAAAAAAAAAAGGCAAATGAAAACAGAAATGAAATATGCCTTGTTTATCAGACTTGGAAATACTAAAAGAACAAATAGGATGATTGCACTAAAGGATTTCTAGAATAGCCATTGCAATTTAACTTGTAATATTCAAAAATTGGAAATCAACTACATTTTCATATATATGTGAATGGTTCTGCAAATTATGGAACATCGGCTCCAGAGAGTGCAAAGAGGTCATTTGAAAGAACAAGTTAAATCACACCTAATGACATGTCATTAAGAACCAACATCATTTGTACTTTTCCTTTCCATTTAACTTGCCTTTACTGAAGGTGGCTTTCAACACATTTTCCTTACATGACTCGGAAATAATGTAATAGCATTTTACATATGTAGACTCCTTGAGCCCTTATAAAATCCTGTGAACTCTGAAGGACAAGACATACCCACTTCACAGAAAAAGACGTGAAAGTGCAGAATATAAAAGCGATTTATGAGCTGTCAACCTTGATAGGCAGGATGTCAGACTACGGGTTTTTCCTCTGAGCAGTGGTGTAGAAAAAAAAAATTGAAATTTGGAAACCAGAATCCAGCTCCTTACCATGCCTTTAGCTCTCACTGTGACTTTGAACTTGTTTCTTAAACTCTCTGGGACTGGGTGTCCTCACTAGTCACATTTTGTTACTACTTGCTTTATATTCTGGGTGTGATGCCTGGGGCATTGGGGCATAGAATCCAGAGATGGTCCGATCCCAATGCTGCTATTTTCTAGCTCTGCACTCTTAGGCTCTCTACCAGTTTCTCCTCTAAAATAAGCATAATCGCAATGGCTCAGCTACAATAACAAAATGTGCATAAAATGCTGAGTGCATGTCTCACACCTGACAGGCACTGAACGCATGTTATGTACTACCATTTGGATGTCATTGCTACAAGTATTTGTTTCCTGGGTTGCTGTACAAGATGTGTATGAGTACATGTGATCGAGCACACAGAGCTCCAAGGCATGCTCCTCTCACAAGCGGGCCTCCTAAGGAGGGCTGTTCTGTGCTTTTCCTTCTTCTGCTCACTACTTGTCTGCAGCTACAGTGTAAGGACTGTATGTCACTGCTCTGGCCTTAACTGTCGCTTCCCAAACCCATTTTACACACACCATTTTCCAACTTCCACCTTTCCCAACCTCCTACCATGTCCCTTCAAGTCTGATGGCTTACTTGTACGAAAGATAATGATGATGATAATGATGATGATGGTGACAATGATAATAGCTGCTAATACTTACTGTGCCCATTCAATATGCTAGACACTCTTCTAAGCACTTTGCCTGTATTAGCTCATTTAATTCTTACTTAAGAGGAAAGGACTATGATTGTACTTGTGCTACAAATGTAGGAACTCTCGTGCAGAGATGTATAGTGACTTGCCCAAAGTCATCATATTAGAGTGAGGATTTAAACCTCCAAGTCTAGAAAATAAGCAATGTATATATTTTTCTAGTTTCTAAACTCAAATCAAATATAAATATGCATAACACAACAAAAACATTAAGTGTGGGTAATGCCTAGAACAAGAGAACAGCAGTTGACAGAAACACAACCAAAACTCTAAGAATACTGAATGTCTGAATTACTTTCACTGTAACCACTTCACTTAACAGTGAGATGGGACAGCCCTGGGTGAACGAAGGTGCTCTTGTACTTAGAGCATTCTTAAATTTTGCACCAAGGAACACATGCTTTTAATAAAGGCAGAGGCAATATTTTTTGATGAATTATTTAGTTTGTGCAATCAACATCAAAGAATGAGTTCACCCCACTTTCTTATTGTAAACACTTGGCTTTTAGCTACCTGAACTGCCTATGAATAAAAGGAATTATGAAATGCATATCTAGGTAGTATTTCATTTTTATATTTGTGAGACTTAAATAGCAAGGAAATCACATATTAGGAAAAAAACTCTGTCTTACTATTAGTTCTCTTTGGTTTCAAAAATCTAGTCACAGTGTATATTGCATTAAAACATATGTGTGTATATATATATATATACACACATACACACACATAAACACACATATACACACAGTGTAATGTGTATAAATATATGATGTGTGTATGCACACACACACACACACGTAAAATGTGCCATCCAAGGAATACAAAGATAGTGCTGTTAGCCCTTAACAGTGAGAAAGAAGGTCATTCATTCAAAGTCATTTCTGCAGGAGTGACAGTGGCCTTAGGTGGAACCACCCATGCTCTCTCCTTGTGAGCTCACTCACTGGGGCCATTGACTGGGGTCCAGTCTGTGGCCATGTCATGGTTTCTTTTTTTTGAGGTTATAGCTAATGGGCCGCATGAAGTCAAGACACATTTTTCATAAGGCCCCAGCCAGCATCATAAATGTGTGTGTGAGCATGTTCACACGCAGGCTAAGTCTTCTTCGTGTACACCCTCCACCTCTCTTTCTCTCTCATGGCTTCAGTGACCGACTTTGGACACATCCCATCTCTTCCTTCTCACTTCCTCTGGCTATTCACCAGGGCCTGGACCATCCCGGTGAGGCCGACGAAGAATGCTCCCCGCTGCTCAGCCCAGTGGAGCGTGGGCCCAGCTACTTGGAGTGCCACCCTGCAGGGCACAAAGTGGGGGCTACTTCTCTTCCACCCAAGGCAGCCCGGAGCTCCTGCACGCCCTCCAGTTTGGTCTTACCTCTTAGCTCTCCTTCCCTTTCTTTCTCTCCCCCGTAAGTCGTTAAATGTCTTTCTTCTGAGGCTGAGCGTGGAGCTCCCTTCTCACTGGCGAGCTTTCTGAATGGCACTCTCTGTACAAACAGGAAGAGCATGTGTGGTCACAACCCAAGTGTGCAGGTGTTGATAGAGGATGTGAAAGTGTGGAGGCGAGTGACTAAACCAGATACTCAACCGGCCAACTCTCACTTGTGGCAGGGCCTGGTCTACCAGAAGGCTGGAAGCAGGAACCTGGACTCTACTCTGGGGAGACCACCCGACAAAAGCAGAGGAAGGTGGCCATGGAGGCCAAGGGAGAAGGCCTCTATGACACAACTGCTTTCCAACCCTATGTGGACCCCGTAAAAGAATCCCAGGAACATTTTGAAATCTCTTAGATATATTATTATGAGGAATGTTGATTTCAATGGGCTGCTTAACTTGTCCAAAGCTCTGCTGGTTCTCCAGGCTGTCTGGGTGTCCAAGAGGTCAGGACCAAAGGCTCGTCCTGCGTCAGGACTGTGACAAGTCTTCCAGACCTTTCTAGAACAAAGCTACACCAGGAAAGGAGAAGAGTCTTAGGCGAGGAATCAGATGTCCCAAGGCTGCTCTACATAACCTACATGCCAGGGGTTACCTCCTCATCTCCCAGGCAGTCAACCCACACCCTTCCTTCTGCCCATTCATTACTGGAATTATTTTCACTAACGACACCAGAGATTCACCAATGGATGCTTTTTCAGTCCCCATCTTATTTGCCTCCCCTGCTGTGTTTGTCTCCCCTGTAGTGTTGACCATTTCTTTCCCCCCAAAACTTCTGGCTGGGCCGCCATGATGCCATGTTCTCTCGGTTTTTGTCAGGTGATCTCTCACACCTTCAGGCTTCCATTCCTTGGTCTTAATCTTCACCCTCCTGCAAGCTCCGCTCTCTGCCTCACGGTTCCTGCTCTCCGTGGGTGGCCTCTCGCTCTTCCAGATGCTGCTTGCCAGGCCCACATCCACAGCGTCACGAGCTTCTGCTGTTCTCCGGAACATCCCCAGCACCTCCGGTGCTGGAATGAAACCCTGCTCGTTCCTCTGCCCCGCTCATTGCTTATCGTGCGGCCTGTGAATTCCCTCCTGTCTGGTCCCGGCTTGCTCCTCGGGCCTCCATCCCCTTCTGAGCTTACCATCTTCTGACCTCTTGCTTTGCTGCTGCTAATCTGGCTTCTTCAGCTTTGACCCTCCGTTATCCTCATCCAAACAGGTTCATCCTTATCCTCAGACTGGAGACCTAGAAAGGTCCCCACCCGATCCTACCCCAAGCCCTGGGAAATTATCCCAGTATCGGCTGCCTCATGTCCCTGGCAACGGGAAAACCTTTCTTTGTCTTATACCCACACTGGAATGGGGTGGCTTCCCGTGTTCTTCTCTTTCCTGAATACTCGTCAACCTTCCATCCCCAAGCCCTGCCCATTCTACCTCTTCAGCCACTCCTCAGTTCCTTCTTCTCATCCCCATCTCCACACCCACGCCCTCCCTCCATCGCCCGTCATCGCTGCCGTAATCCCCGAGGGGGTGCGTGCACCCAGGGCACACCAGACCATTCACTGAGGGATGCGAAGAAAGGACTTGAATGTCTATCCACCCACACTTGTCTGGTTTTTGTATTTAGTTAAGATTCACATTCCATAAAATGAGCCATTTTAAGATGGGGAATCCTGTGGCATTGAGTACACTCACAGTGTTGTGCCGCCACCACCTCCATCGAGTTCCAAGGCTTACGTCTATTTTTACGTCATGTTTTTAGTGTTTACATTTTGTGTATGTTTCAGTGCATGCAATGTGTGAATACAGTTGTATTGTATATCATTTGTGAATAATTATACATCTGCTCAGAATAGGCGGCAAAGACTTCTTTGCTGAAGAGGATACAAAATTAGAAATGTGGGGACACGTGACCTCCTAACTCATCTCCCACATGTCAGGCTCTAGAGTTTTTCCAAACTGCCTCCAAATTTTCCCTGCAAAAGACTACAAAAATGATGACAATACACTCCCCTCACCCGACGACCAGTCCTTAAACTCTTCAATGGCTCCCTGTCACCCACAGGAAAATCCCACGGCTCCATGGCTGGGCAGGCGAGATGTTGGATTCAGCGGCCTCTGCTCACTCCCCAACACCATCTCTCGCCACCCATGATATCACTTCCTTCCTCACCACCCAGCAATCCCACACCACTCGCGGTTTCTCACGCTTTCAGGCTGCTTCAGGCCACAGCTTTGCACATGCTATTTTCTCTTTCAGGGTGCCTTCACGTCCATTGGCTACCTGGCAGATCCCCATGGGTGTTAAAAACCCTTCCTCCTGCTCCTCTCAAAGCAGAATTCCTCACCTTGTGCGGCCGGCACTGAAGCCATTGCCTTCATGTTAGATGATACCGTGAACAATTTGGCGGTCAGGAGGGTGGGCTCTGCCTCCAGAAAGACCTGGGTTTGGGTCCAGACTCTACCATTTACTATCAGGGATACCTTGGGGATGTTAGTTGCAGCATCCTCATCTATACAGTACCCACTTACAGAGTGACTGTAGAAATTAAACAACAGTGTGTGTTCAGGATGTTGTCAGTATTCAGCAAGTGGTGGGTTTTATCATGATGGTTATTCTGTTTGTTTACCTCACTATTCTGTAAACTCCTTGTCAAATTTATAAATTTCATGCCAAGGAGAGCTACTACTTCTAAGGCAGAATGTCTTCATTTTAATTAAAAAGTTGTCCAGGAATGGTGGCTTATGCCTGTAATCCCAGTGCTTTGGGAGGCTGAGGCTGGAGGATTGCTTGAGGCCAGGAGTTCAAGACCAACCTAGGCAACAGAGTGAGACCCTGTCTACACAAAAAATTAAAAATTAAAAAAATAGCTAGGTTACTGGACATGGTGACTCATGCCTGTAATCCCAGCACTTTGGGAGGCTGACGTGGGCAGATTGCTTGAAGTCAAGAGTTCAACATCAGCCTGGCCAACATAGTAAAACCCCATCTCTCCTAAAAATACAAAAATTAACAAGGCGTGGTGGCACACGCCTGTAATCTTATCTACATGGGAGGCTGAGGCAGGATAATTGTTAGAACCTGGGAGGCAGAGGTTGCAGTGAGCCAAGATTGTACCACCGCATTCCAGTCTGGTGACAGAGCGAGACTCCATTCTCAAAAAAAAAAAAAAAAAAAAAAAAAAGCCAGGCATGGTGGCATGCACCTGTAGTCCCAACTACTCTGGAGGCTGAGGTGGAAGGATGGCTTGAGTCCAGGAGTTTGAGATCAGCCGAGGCAACATAGTGAGACCCTGTTGCTACAAAAGATAAAAAATCAGCAGGGCGTGGTTGCACACACCCATAGTACCTGCTACTCGGGAGGCCTAGTTGGGAGGATCATCACTTGAGCTGGGGAGGCTGATGCTGCAGAGAGCTATGATCACACCACTGCACTCCAGCCTGGGTGACAGAGCAAGACTCTGTCTCTAAAAAAAGCAGAAAAAGGTTAACTTTTTAGTGTACAACTGAAACAGAAGTGCTGAGAAGCACTCTCTGTGAGCTGTTTAGGTGTGGACGTCTCCAGCCACACCACATCCAGGTTGCCGTCCACTTTTCCCCTGCTGCCCACCAAACTCCAACCAACCTCTCTGGGCTGTGTCTGGCCACTGTGCGTCTGTGTGAGGTCCTTGCTGTCCCTGAGCTGCCTGGGAGGACTCAGAGGAGCCTGCTGCCACCATCTGCCCTGTGCAGACATCCCTGCTGTGGCCAGCGGCTGGACATGCTGAAGGCAGACATCCAGTGTGAGAAGCAACAGGTCCCTGGAGGCTGGACTGGTCACAATATTCATTCATTTAAAATTATTTCCAGCCTCTGGCAGAACCTCTACCATGATGTTTAATAAATGTACTTCTTCTGCCGCAACATCCACCACACTTAATTACAATCAATCAGTCACTTGTGTATATCCTGCCTGTGACTGGAGGCTTTGTGAGGTGGAGGTGGTGCTGGCCCTGGCCATGTCTGTCTCTGTGGGACCTGTTGCACATAGTAGGACCTCAATAAATATTTGTCGAGTAAATAAATAAATGAAAAGGTTACTAGACTGCAGTGGGGGAAAACCAACTTGAGCACCAATTTGGTCAAATAGTCACTGTGTAACCTCCAGCAAGTTGTAACATCCTGGGGCTGCAGTCTCCCCAGCTGTAAAATGGAAATCCCAATCAATACCCATCCTCCCACAGGGGCATGGTTGCTGCAAAGCATGTCATAAACTGCAAAGCTTTTCACAGAAGTGATGCGGCTGGGTGTATCTGGACCCTTCTCCTTTCCTGGGGTAGCTTTGCTCTAGAAAGGTCTGGAAGACTTGTCACAGTCCTGATGCAGGATGAACTTTTGGTTTTGGTCTCTTGGATGCCCAGACAGCCTGGGGAACCAGCAGAGCAAGGCGTGATGCCAGAGGATGGTGGGAGAGTTCTGGGCCATGCTCTGTGTCCAAGCAGTTTGGCGGCAGGAATGCTGTGCACCAAGCAGGCCCCACTTCTCCAGCAGGAGAAAGCCGGGGCTTCACCACCACCTCCAGGAAGGACTGTGTCTATGGCTGTAGCTCCCCTGGGTCGTTTCCCTGTTTACCATGCAAAATTCCTTTGGTTTTCCCGGAGGGAAGAAGTGCGTCTTGCAGCCGAGTTGTGCCCTGTGATTGGGAATGAGACCATAGGAAACACAGTCTGTCTTGTCCTCTAGGACCCTGGAAACAAGCCCATGCAGTCTGCACTCTCTGGGCACAAGGATGGCAAGGACACAGAGGGGCTGTGTGAGTCTCTTCATGAGGCTGAGAGGGGACAGAGACATCTGTATAGGAATCCCCACTGAGCAAAGGCACAGCTAAGGTGGCAGTGGGTGAGGGAAGACTGGTTAGAGCTGACTGGGACCATTTATCATAATTTCCAACCAGGCTGGGTGTTGATGGCCCATTTTGCCCTGGTGTGAGGTTGGGTACAGGAATGGGCAAGGAGGGAGGAGGGTCATGAATGCCCATCAGACACCAACTTCATATTCATTGACCCTGAGGACTCCCATGTTACAGCTGTCAGGGTAGCTGCTCTCAGCAGGTACCACGAGTTTTGGCTGAGTGAACAGGGGATTGAATCTAATCAACGCCTGTTCTGTGTATATCTATATCTCTTGTTTATCCTATGTGATAATAAAAAAAAGCTGTCATTTTCTGAAGCTTACTATGCACCGAGAAGCACTTTCTATGATTACATTAATGTATTTAATCTTAGCCTCATTTTACCGATGAGGAAAATGAGGCACAGATGTTTAAGAAATTGCCCAAGGTCAAACAGATCATTAATAATAGATTTAGGGGCCGGGCACAGTGGTTCACTTCTGTAATCCCAGCACTGTGGGAGGCTAAGGCAGGCGGATCACTGAGGTCAGGGATTCGAGACCAGCCTGGCCAACATGGTGAAACCCCGTCTCCACTAAAATACAAAAACTAGGCAGGTGTGGTGGCGTGTGCCTGTAATCCCAGCTACTGGGAAGGCTGAGGCAGGAGAATTGCTTGAGCTTGGGAGGTGGAGGTTGTAGTGAGCTGAGATAGCGCCACTGCACTCCATCCTGGGCAACAGAGCTAGACTCTATCTCCAAAAAAAAAACCAAAAGATGATTTAGGGTTTAAATACAGGCATGACTGCTCCAGAGCATACAATCTCTGTCTCTCTCTCTACACACACACACACACAGACACACTTCATTCACATACACTTGTATGTATGTGTTAAGACAGGTGTACACATTGTGTTTATATTTGTATGTAAATCTATATGCATAATATTTATTCTTGGCATGACTGTCCCACATGAAATTTTCACTAGATTACTCAGCCTTGTTATAAACAACCCAGAACATACACATGTATATAAAGTGATTTTACCTCATATGTTAGAATCACATAAATCAAACCAGGGGAGAAAATGAGAAAAGGTGGCCAGGGGCAGTGGCTCACGCCTGTAATCCCAGCACTTTGGGAGGCTGAAGTGGGTGTATCACTTGAGGTCAGGAATTCGAGACCAGCCTGGCCAACATGGTGAAATACATGCCTACAAAAATACAAAAAAAAAAATTAGCTGAAAGTGGTGGCACAAGCCTATAATCCCAGCTACTCGGGAGGCCGAGACAGGAGATTCACTTGAACCCAGGAGGCAGAGGTTGCAATGAGCTGAGATAGTGCCGTTGCACTCCAACCTGGGTGACAGAGCAAGACTTCATCTCAAAAAAAAAGGAAGAAAATGAGAAGAGGTTAAGTTACTTAGTTGAACAACGTATCTCTGTTAGAATCAAATGACATCTAGTTTTAAAAGTAGATAAAAGCGCTGTGGCTTACGCCTGTAATCTCAGTGCTTTGGGAGGCTGAAGTGGAAGGACTGCTTGAAGCCAGGAGTTCAAGCCCAGCCTGGGCAACATAGTGGGACCCTGTCTCTATACAAAGTTAAAAATTAGGCAAGCATAGTGGCATAGGCTTGTACTCCCAGCTGCTCAGAAGGTGGAGGCAAGTGGATAGCTTGCGCCCAGAAGTTAGAGGCTGCAACCCCTACTCTTAAAAAAATAAAAAGTAGATTAAAAAAAGGAAACAAAAGGAAAGGAGGCACAAGTCTCAGGCATGCATTTTAGAAAGACATTGTGTAAGCAGAGAATGCATTCAGGGGAGAGGTGTGGAGCAGCCCATCACCAGTAAGAAAAATTGCTGCCTGGGCCACTCTGAATGTAATTCATGACTGGAACATGAAGCAGGGACTGCAGCAGTGATATAATAAGACACAAATAGGGCCGACAGGGATGGAACATAATTACAGAGACACTCAATCTGCTGGTAGCATTTACCAAAGAATAAGTTGCATACACGAGAATTTGCATACAAATGAGATACTGAAAGCACAGGAACAGGAGAGTGATAAGTCCTCATACATGGTATTAAAGCATGTCAGGAGGCAAAAAAAAAAAATCATTAAGTTGATACCATGTAGGGTTGACTATATTACATCACCAAAATAAATTTTAAATGGCTTACTGAGCTTTAAACAGGTACATGACTTTCAGTTCACAATGTTAGCCAATATTTGGTGTGTGTGTGCCTCATTTTTATTGGTTGGTTTTATGTATTTGAAATATTATTTTAGGAAATAATGTTTTAAAATAAATGCCAAATTTTCATAAACACTATTTTTAATTCTCTCGTGATAGGCTGCATACAATTCCTAGGCAAGACTTTTCAAGAATAATTTCTTCAAATACTTCTTTATCATTGATACAAACTCTGTTTACACAATAGGTCAGAAAAATGTAAACTTTTACAAATAACCACTCAAAATGTTACAACAGTTACAATTACGTTTAAAGAATTTAATAGCCTTTCTTTACTTTTCTTGAAAAATGCATTGTTGAAATAAATTGTGGGCCAGGCACAGTGGCTCACTCCTGTAATCCCAGCACTTCGGGTGGCCAAGACTGGAGGATCACTTGAGCCAAGGAGTTCGAGGCCAGCCTGGGCAACATGGTGAGATTTTTGTCTCTACACAAAGTTAAAAAAATTGCCAGGTGTGGTGGTGCCTGCCTGTATTTCCAGCTACTTGAAAAGCTGTGGTGAGAGGATCCCTTGAGCCTAAGAGATTGAGGCAGCAGTAAGCCGTGATTGGGCCAATGTACTCCAGCCTGAATGACAGAGTGGAGACCCTGTATTTGAGAAAAAAAAAAAAAGAAAGAAATTGTGAACTGCGAATGGATTTTCTATTGAACTAAGCTACATATCAATGTTTTAAAATAGTACTTGGGAGGCTGAGATGGGAGAATTGCCTGAACCCAGGAGGCAGAGGTTGCAGTGAGCCGACATCACACCATTGCACTCCAGTCTGGGTGACAGAGCGAGACTCCGTCTCAAAAAAAAAAATAGTAATAAAGCCCTTATTTGCAGTTTGTGCACACATTGCTAGGAGTATTGCTCTGCTCCTACCAAATTTTGGGAAAGAAATGTCGAAAGTATGTAATGACAGAGTTTTAGGGCTGAGACCTGGACGTGCTCCTGCTCACTCTCCCTGATGCCCAGCCTCATCCCTGCTGTGTGACTTGCTCCTTGGGCACCCCTCGGTGAAATTTCCTGCTCCATGAGGGCCCCTGCAGATCTCTTTGGGTGGCTGTGGAATCAGATGCTCAGGCGGTAGACACTTCCTGGCCCATGCTTAATGTATGCAGGGCAGTGGAAAGAGCCAGGTGTAGCTCCTTGTATTCTGTCTTTGGCATACTGTGGGCCGTGTGGTCAGACTCCAGTCAGAGGAGTCCCAGAAAAAGCTGCTCAACCTGGAGGTGGCCAACCTGAAGTTTTCAGCAGCCCTAAGCTCTGTAGATGACCTAAGGGCTCAGGCGATCCTATGGCACAAGGGTGCTTATTGTTTGGGAAACTGTTCTAAAGAACAGAAGCTAAGAGTTGGCTATTATTTTCAAACTCGATATGCCATTGGCTGAAACATCTTTGTTAATGTAGCGCTTCCTTCGGGGTTTGTTAATTACTTTTTGTCTTAAAATTTTTGCTTTCTGTCTTTTGATGCTATGTGTTTGGATACATGAATGTTCCTGCTAACTTTGGTTTTGATATTGATTAACCAATTTATAAAATGATTCAATTTCTCATTATAATTGAAATACATTTTACGTTGAATTTGAACTTGTTTGAATAGAA
Organism: Cacajao melanocephalus; assembly: GCA_963573385.1. Classification (NCBI taxonomy): domain Eukaryota; kingdom Metazoa; phylum Chordata; class Mammalia; order Primates; family Pitheciidae; genus Cacajao; species Cacajao melanocephalus. The sequence continues at coordinate 92,081 of CAUYLG010002944.1, forward strand.
ATACCATAAACCCTGCTTCATGTTAAGCATTTTCCTAAGAGTCTTTATTCTTTAAATTTTAATATTTCTATATCAATTTGATTTATATGTTAGGAGCCTAGAAGCTTACTTAAAGTTTGTGTTTTATCTGGCATTAGTCCTTTAGAAAAGACTTTTTCTGATTTACTTTTATTATCTTAGTTTATTTGCCTTTTCTGTTTTTTTAAGACTTCTGTTTGTTGATATTTCTTGCTACTTGTTTTGATATTTCTATTTGAATTATGTATAACTTTCTTTAAAAGGTAGAGATCCCGTTTTAGTTCCATTAGTCTTTTCTTCTTTAAATCTAATCATTCTGAAACTGGTAAAAAACCAAGCAATATTTAAGGGTTGAACTTTAGCAAAATGGATACTATGTTGAACAGAGTCATATGTGAAGTAGAACTACTAATGGCACAATAATCCTAGTAATTCTGGTAGGAGCTGATGTGAGCTGAGTGTTTACCACATGCCTGAGACCTGTGCTGAGTGTTTCAAAGAATGCCTCAATGACAGTTTCCCAGGCCAAAGTGGTAACAGGGGATGGAGCTGGAACCTGAACTTCAGGCTGTGTGGTTCTGGAGACCAAATCCCAACTCAAAGGGAGGCCCTCAGAATAGGGTAGCTCATCAGGACACCCTTTACTTCACACAGAGTGTTACATCACAAGCATAAGGAAAGCGTCTCTTTTATTTAAAAAAAAATTAGATGCAAAGGATTCATATGTTTGCCTGATGCCTCTCTTAATCCTTTGGCATTAAAATCACTCTCTTTCTGGCCAGGCACAGTGGCTCACACCTGTAATCCCAGCATTTTGGGAGGCTGAGACAGGCGGATCATGAGATTCAGGAGTTTGAGACCAGCCTGGTCAACAAGGTGAACCCCGTCTCTACTAAAAAAAAATTAGCTGGTCGTGGTGGCACGTGCCTGTAGTCCCAAGCTACTCTTGCGGCTGAGGCAGGAGAATCGTTTGAACCAGGGAGGCAGAGGTTGCAGTTAGCTGAGATTGTGCCATTGCACTCTAGCCTGGGCAACAAGAGTGAAACTCCATCTCAGAAAGAAAAAATTACTCTCTTTCTTTTGCAATGCCTAAGCATTGGTTTTCCTTTCCATTTATAACTGAAGAAATTGCCAAACTAAACAGATTAACAGTTTTACATGTGATCTGTACAGTTCTCCAACATCACTTTTGTCTCCTTCATGAAATCCCACCATCTTTTGCAAGAGGTGTTATTTCACTGCGCGATTGACTTGCATTGCCCTTTCATTGTGTTGTGTGGCCTTGTGCTACTATCTGACGATCAAGGAGGAGCAAATCATACCAGCCCTGTTCCCTGCAAGAAACAGATGGCATACTCACCCAGACTGCATAATCGAGGACAGTTTAGTAAAGAAAACTTACAAAATGTTGTTGGGCAGGGTTGAGGGAAACAAAAAAAGGATGCTGAAGGATATCTGGGTTAGCATCAGCAGGAATCCATTACGATCCCCTCCCCCAACCCACCTGTGATGCAGAGAGCTGTAGCTAGAGGGGAGAGCTGCCTCAAAGGAGCTGTGACTTAGGTCACAGTCATTCCTTTAATCCAGCTGAGAGGGAGCTGAGAGAGCAATTGCCCTGATTTCACTCTCTTCCTGTCTTCTGGTCTCCTGCCACTGACTCCCACTGGCCAAGCCCTAATGGATTTCAGAGAGTAAGGAAGTCCCTTGATTACACTGATAAAGTTCAGCTTCCCAGGACAAAAAGTTAGGTAGAAAAGGGAAAATTGGACTGGGCGCGATGGCTTGTGCCTGTAATCCCAGCACTTTGGGAAGCCAATGCGGGTGGATCGCCTGAGGTTGGGAGTTCAAGACCAGCCTTGCCAACATGGTGAAACCTCATCTCTACTAAAAATGCCAAAATTAGCCAGGCGTGGTCGTAGGTGCCTGTAATACCAGGTACCTGGGAGGCTGAGTCAGGAGAATTGCTTGAGCCCGGAAGACAGAGGTTGCAGTGAGCTGAGATTGTGCCATTGCACTCCAGCCTGGGTGACACAGTGAGACTCTGTCTTGGGAAAAAAAAACAATAAAACAACAACAACAAAAAACCGAAAGGGAGAAATTGGATCAGGAGGGACAAACAAAAATACCTCTTATACTGACTTAAAACATGTGGATTTTGTGACTCAGCAGACTGACATTAAGTGGAGAGGGATGTCTGATGGGAACAAACTTTATAGGTGGTCAGTTTGTTATGGACCTTCTCATTTTATAAGTTTCCTTTGCTGTATTACCTCATAACTGTGGTGATTTGGATAATGACTACTAGGAAAATGTAATCTCCTATAGTTTCCCTTCTAGGGAGAAGATTTCTCTTCTACTGAAAAGAGAGTAGAAACAGAACAAGGGGTAAATTGGGCTTCTGTGTTTAGGGGCATATTTTTATATACATACACACATACAGAAAAATGTCATCTATATTGCATGAGTGAATTTACTGAGTTAGCTAGGAGTGATGGGCATACTGGTCACTAGAAATACTTTCTAGCATTTTAAAGCTAGAAGGCATATTTAAAATGTAAGATTTTAAGCCTTAACCACCAGTTTTATAATAAACCTGATTTACAGGTTTAATGAGCAAAATGAAAGTTTCAGAAAGGAACTAAGTTGAAAATCACTCCTTGTATCACACTTTCAATGGTTTAAGATAAAAAGTTAACTTCTGATTCCTTCTGTAAGTCTATCAGAAGATCTGAAATGAATGTCATCTAGAATAATGATCAAAAGCTACTTGGTTCTATACCTTTAGGGTAATTTCCCTCTTTTTGAACATTCCGCTGGCTAGTATGGGACAAATAATGACAAAGGAAGCACAACGCATCATCCTGATAAAAAGCTTAGTACGGGAAAAGCACTGGTTTATAGCTGGTGTTTTTCACTTATTTTCAAGATGCTATCTTATTAGTACCCACCCAAATAAGAAACGGACCACACAGTATTGTAAAGGATTCTTTTAAATATATTACCCCTTCAACATACAGTCATGGGACCCTCTGGGAGGCTGACTGTGACCCACGGCTCAAAGCCCTCGTGCATCCTCAGCCTTTCATCTCTGGAGTCTCCTTGTCTCCTCTGGTTGTTCTCGGGGAGCCAGGTCCTGGCATATCTGCACTAGTCCAAGCCAAAAGTCTTAGTTTGGGTTGCTCCAGAAGTGGACTCTGAGACAAAGATTCCAGGGTAAACAGCTTCTTTGGGAGGTCACAGAAATACCAATAGGAGAACTGAGGAGAGAGACAGGGAAAAGAAAGCAGCCCAAAGTGGGTACTATCAAGCACTGTGCCCAACTGGAGCTTAACATTCTGGGGAAATGACCCGTGAACAAGTGTAGAACACATAGCTCAGCTCAGGTGTGGAGGGCTGGAGGATTTATATTGAGTATTTCAACCAACTCTTATCAGTTAAAGGCTGCTTGCTATTGGCATTAATTCTCTGCACTTACAGTCTGCCATAGAGAAAGGCAAAGTGGGATTTGGAGTCCAGTGAAAACTCTCAATCAAAGAAGTTCAGGTAGTGGCAGTTGGAAGTCAGACTGGCAACTGTAAGGTAGATCCGGAGGGCCAGGGGATGAGGCAGACCTCCACAGTATCTGCTCCACCGTGGCTCTCTCCTATCACCAGCAACTCAGGGAAGCTATTTTCTTGTCTTGGAGTAGGGAGAACTCTCTCTACTCCACTTTTCTCAAAAATCTTGTGAAGTTCTTAAATTCTCTAAGTTCTTTGAAAGAACTAAGTTTAGGGTTGGGCGCGGTGGCTTACGCCAGTAATCCCAACACTTTGGGAGACTGAGGCAGGCAGATTACCTAAGGTCAGGACTTCGAGACCAGCCTGTCCAACATGGTGAAACTCCATCTCTACTAAAAATACAAAAATTAGCCAGGCACGATGGTGCTTGCCTATAATCCTAGCTACTCGGTTGGGGGAGGCAGGAGAATCCCTTGAACTGGGAGGCAGAGGTTGCAGTGAGCTGAGCTAGCACTATTGCACTCCAGCCCGAGCAACAAGAGTGAAACTCCATCTCCAAAAAAAAAAAAAAAAAAACCAAAGTTTTGGAAACATCAAAGCCAGAAACTTACAAGTGCCATTGACTCTCTATTCTACCATATTATCACATAAGAAAATATACACAGAGCAAACTGTCTGTACAAATGGATGAAAAACAAAAGGTGGAAATAATGGGAGGTTTATCTCAGAACTTTATCTTTTCCCAGAATCCACTGTTGCTACTACCAATATGACCATTAGTTATTTTATCACTGTGAGCACATCAGAAAACATTATTATAAAAACACTTACGAATACTAATCTTAGCAAGTGTGAACTGCTATGGTCAAAAAATAATATGCGGTCTTTGACATTAGGAACTCATAATTCAAACTTGATTTTATTAAAATCCATCAGAGTATTTCTCTTCTAGCTACAATGGAATGACTTGTAGTAGACTAATGTTTCAGCTGAAAACAGGTAGAAAAGCTAGAGAAAATACAAGATAAGCTTGTCTGAAGGCATTGGAGAGATGCTGGGATAGATCCCAGGACTTTAGGGCCCAAACTCCTAGAGAAAAGGAAAGTTCATTGAGGAGAACTCAGTCATTTTTATTCTACTCATCTTATGACGATTGCTGATTCCTGATCCAAAGACAGTAAGATTAAACTGAGCCAAAAAAAGAAAAAAAAAAAAAAGATGCCAAGAATCAGATAAGTCTGAAGGACTTTTAATAATCCCAAATAGGAGTGGAAAGGCAAACAAGAGCTTAGGGTTGCCAAAGCAGTCAAGACTTGAAGGGCCGAGCATTCAAAGGGAAGTGAAGTTAAGAAAAGTGGGCCGGACATGCCACACTAGTTTCTGCATTGAGACATTTGCTGATTCTCAATTTTTGCAATGCAAAAGTCTCAGAAATCTCTGACAAAACTACTGGAAAATAAAACAGAGGTTTTAGTGGCCTTACATAGCTGGGGAGACAAAAATTGGAGTCTAGTCTCTCCAAGCTTTAGTAAACACTCAAGATCTCTGTTTAGAGCCCAGGGTATATACTAAAAGGTAGGTTTGAATGAGAGATAGATTCAGACTTACAAAGGCTGCAACATAGTTTTGAACCAGGGATTTAAGTAAACTGCTTGTATTTGAGCTATCTGGCAGAGAATAGGATTAAACCTCTCTGAAGAAAGATAAATCCTCCTTAGTCTTTTCAATTTTTGTGTATAATATTTGCCATTTAATTAAAGTATCAGGTATGTATGACACAAAGTTAATAGAAATAGGCAATAAAAATAGACCCAAAAGTGATCAAGATATTTCAGTTATTAGACACAGGAGATATTAATATATTCTTTTTTTGAAAGAAGATGACAAGATAAAGGATTTCAACAGAAAACTCTAATATACTAAATGATTATGAAAATACTAGAAATTAAAAATACAACTAAAATTAAGACCTAATAAATGCAGCACATGGAAAACAGCCAAGGAGAAAATTGGTATATTTGAAAGTCAGTAGAAAATTTACACATTGACACAAGGATTAAAAAAAGAATAGGAGATCTTTTTAAAATGTTAATAACATATGGATTAGAATGAAATGGATTAGAACAAAAAAGTCTAAAAATATGACCTAGAATTTCAGGAGGAGACAGATTGATTGGGATATAGAAATAATATTTACAAAGATAATGTCTGAGAGTTTTCCAGAACTGATGAAAGACATCATACCACCGCTGTAAGGATCATTCTTACCCTAAAACACTATAAACAAAGATGGAAAAAAACCCACATACCCAGGTACATTATAGTAAAATGATGAATCTTAAAGACAAAAAGAAAATCTTAAAAGCAGAAGAAAAAAAAAAAAAGACACAGCAGCACTTTCAAATGTGCAACGAACAATAAGGCTAACAGCTGACTTCTCAACAGAAACTTCAGAAACCTGCAGATGATGGAAAGATATCTTTAAGTATTGAAAAGAAATACTTGCCAAACTAGAAATTTATATTCAAATAGATGTTCTTTAAAAATTAAGAAAAAATAAAAACACTTTTGAACAAACACAGAATTTATCACCATGGGTACCCACATGAGAAACACTAAATTAGACTTTTAAGGCAGAAGGAAAATAATCCCAGACTGAAGTACAAAAATGAATGGAGAATAAAGGAGAGACACATGTACAAGTGAATAATACATTAAGAAGAAGAAGAAGAACAACATATGTATCTTAAAATGTGTGTACATTTAAAGTTCATGACAATCATATCGCAAAAAGCAGAAAAGGAATAGAGTTGAAACTCCTAGCCTGAGAACTGCTAAAAGAAATAATTTGTATTGAAACTTAAAAAGTAAAAAGTGGATGAGGACAGATCCAAGATGGCCGATTAGGAGCAGCTCAGGATTGCAGCTCCCAGTGAAAGTGTGGAGGGTGAGTGGACGCCACATTTCCAGACGGATTTTTAATGCCCACAGACCAGGAGATTCCCAGGTGGAGGAGCTCCATGGGTCACCAGCGTGGCTGCTTTGGCCAGCACAGCTGTTTTGGCTGGCAGCTTGTTTTGGCTGGTGCTGCATTTCTCTGCACAAAGTACATGGGTCCGGGTGCCATTTTAGCTGGTGATTGGAGCTCCTGGGATAGAGAGTCACCCATTCAACTGATTTAAAAAAGGGAACTGAAACAGGGAGCTAGGACAGGAGATTCCTGGGCAAAAAAGCACCACAAATTTCAGTGCAGCTGTTTCAGCCAGTGCAGTGGGTCACTGCATGGGAAATCACACAGATCCCAGTGTCTTTTAAACAGGCAACTGGAACAGCTGGGACACAGACTTGCCCGTTCAACTAAAAAAAAAAAGGGCTCTGAGGCAGGGAGCCAGGTGATCAGGCTCGGCTGGTCCCACCCCCACAAAAAAACAGCAATCTGAAACGCTTTGGATAGAGATTCACAGCAAGCACAGCTGAACCCAGGATGGTCCAGCTCTGTGGGGAAGGGTCATCCGCCATTACCGAGGCAGTCCACCACTACGGAGGTAGTCCACCATTGCTGAGGCAGCCCGCCATTGCCGAGGCAGCCTGTCATGACAGAGAGAGTCTGCCATTATTGAGGTGGGCTGCCATAGCTGAGGCAGTTGTAACTATACCTGTATAAACAGGACTGCAGGGAAGTTCACACGGGAGCTGGGCAGAGCCCACAGCTGCTCAGCAAAGCCTCTGCAGGCAGACAGTGACTAGGCTGCATCCTGGCTGGGCAGGGCAGCCCTGAAAAAAGGCAGCAGCATAACAGAAACTCATAAATAAAGCCCTAAATCCCTGGTACAGAGCACCTGGGAAAAAAAAAAAGGGTTTATGAGTTCTGCTGCAGCAGACTTAAATGTACCTGCCCAGCAGCTCTGAATGAATGACGAAGCTCACAGTTCAGCATGTGAGCTCCTACAAAGGACAGACTGTCTCCTCAAGCAGCTCCCTGACCCCCATATATCCAAAGAGTCACTTCATAAAGGAGAGCTCAGGCTGAAATCTGGCGGGTATTCTTCTGGGACAAAGATAGCAGAAGAAGAAATTGGCAGCAACCTTTACTGTTCTGTAGCTGCTACAGGTGATCCCCAAGCAAGGAAGGCCTGGAGTGGACCTTAGCAGTCCTACAGCAGAGGGGCCTGAATGTTAGAAGGAAAACTAAGAAACAGAAAGAAATAATTTCATCATCAACAAACTGCACATCCACTCAGAGACCCAAACTGAAAGTCAACAACTACAAAGACGACAGGTGGATAAATCCACAAAGATGGGAAGAAACCAGCACAAAAAGGATGAAAACACCTGAAACCAGAACGCCTCTCCTCCTACAAGGGATCCCAACTCCTCACCAGCAAGGGAACAAGGCTGGATGGAGAATGAATGCGAAGAATTTACAGAATCAGGCTTCAGAAGGTGGGTAATAAGAAACTTCTCGGAGCTAAAAGAACATGTTCCAACCCAATGCAGAGAAACTAAGAACCTTGAAAAAAGATTTGGCAAAATGCTAACAAGAATAAACAACTTAAGAGAGGAATATAAGTGAATTGATGGAGCTGAAAAACACAACACGCGAACTTCACGAAGCATGTACAAGTTTCAACAGCCGAATTGACCAAGCAGAAGAAAGGATATCAGAGGTCGAAGATCAACTCAATGAAATCAAACGAGAAGGCAAGATTAGAGAAAAAAAGGGTAAAAAGGAATGAACAAAGTCTCCAAGAAATATGGGACTATGTGAAAAGACCTAATCTACGTTTGATAGGTGTACCTGAATGTGACAGAGAGAATGAATCCAAGCTGGAAAATACTCTTCAGGATATTATCCAGGAAAACTTCCCCAACCTAGCAAGGTGGGCCAATA